>CAUYQU010062322.1:0-26343 GCA_963574635.1 Cheracebus regulus | reverse complement strand
GGAGCTGCGATCCCCTGTAGGAGGAGAGGCATTCTGATTTCGGGTGTTCTCGGCCTTTTTGCACTGGTTTCTTCCCATTTTTGTGGATTTATCCACCTGTCGTCTTTGTAATTGCCGACTTTCAGATTGGGTCTCTGAGTGGACATCCGGCTTGTTGGTTATGAAGTTTTTTCTGTTTCTTAGTTTCCTTCAGTGGACACCCCTTCGCAACAGAGCTGGGCCTCCCGGGTTCAGCTGTGCTTGCTCTCAGTCCACAGCGCTTCCAATTGCTGTTCTCCTTGTGGGGATGGGACCAGTCGAGCCTGACTAAAAGGGCACGCAGTCCCGTATACTCTGCACCGAGAAGTGCCGCGCCAGCCAAAAGAGTCGCGCTGGCGACTCGTGCAGCTCCTTTGCCGGGAATCTCCCAGTTTGTGGGCAACAAAAATTCATCTGCAATTGCAGAATCCACTCGCTCTCTGCGCTTTTTCTGGGAGCTACAATCCTGAGCTGCTGGTACGTGGCCATCTTGGATCTCTCTCTGCCCAGTGATGAAGTTTTTCTGTTTCTTAATTTTCCTTTGGCGGATGCCCATTCCCCACAGAGCCGTACGTTCCCAGGTTCGCTGTGCTTGCTGTGAAACTCTCAGTCCTCAGCTTCCAATTGCTGTTTTCCTTGTGGGGATGGGACCAACCGAGCCTGTCCGTCCATATACTCTGCACCGGGAAGCACCGCACTGGGGAACCGGCAAAACAGCCGCGCTGACCAAAAGAGTCATGCTGGTGACTCATGTGGCTCCTCTGCCAGGAATCTTCAGGTCTGTGGGCAACAAAAATTAATCAGAAAGTGGGGCATCCACTCGTTCTCTGCACTTTCACTGGGGGCTACATTCCTGAGCTGTTTCTAATCAGCCATCTTGGATCTCTCCGATACCTGGAAATTTTTTTATTGCATACCAGACACTGTGAATTTTAACTTTTTGGGCCACAAATTTTTTTTTGAAATAATTTCTTGGCTAAGAGTTTTATTTCCCTCTACTGTTTTTTAGGACATGATCATATTGCCTCATCTAGTTGCAATCCCAAATGTTATTACACTAAACAGAACAGACATATTTAATGGTTACTTACAAATTAATCTCTTTTTTTAAACTGTAAGTTTGATTTGTATAGCTTCTGATCTGTTCTAATAATGATGATTCTTAGTTTTGTACTTATTTCAGTAGCAAAATTCTCAAACATCTGGTGATTTTGCTAAAGGTTCTGAATATACGGTGGCTATTGTGATTCAGTAACTTGTTTGTGGATCTTGAGAATTACTGTACTTCCTGGGTGTTCCAGATATCTGCCTTTACTACACTAGTTTTCACTGACCACCATACTCAAGTATATTTTTTGAGGGCCATGATTAATCACCATTTTTGCCTGCTAGAAGGAGAAGTTGGAATGACAAGGTGGAAATTTTCAAAAAGCCCAAATATCTCAAAATCCATCTACTAAATTTAAAGTTTGTATTCTGATTTCTACAGTCTAGATTATGTCTATCAACAGAAAAATACTATTATGCTAGTGCATTAGGAGACAGTTCTTTATGCCATGGATTTTCCATTAAAGAGTGATATGATTTCTGCTATAGAAAATTCTCAAAAGATGTGGTGTATTGATGGAAAGTAATATAATTGAGAGTTTGTTTCATTTGATATCAGATGATAGGGGCTAAATACATGCTATTTTAAATTACTTTCTGTAAGCATGAATCATCATTTACTCTTAGTTGAGGATTATTAATAAGTGCCTAATTTGGGAGTATAATATTTTTTAAATGATTTAACATTTATTAGCTAAAGGAACATATATAAAATTTAGTATGCCATAAATAATTATTGTGTTAAACCAAATGAAAACAAGCAATATTAAAAAGTGAAACAATATATTTATAGCAGTTTTAATTGATGTTAATTGATTTTAAGTATTTTCTAATTTATTGCAGAAAATACAAAACTAATGAGAAAGATTTCTAATTTTTTTTTTTTTTGAGACAGTCTGGCTCTGTCATCCATGCTGCAGTGCAGTGGCATGATCTCAGCTCACTACAACCTCTGCCTCCTGGGTTCAAGCGATTATCCTGCTTCAGCCTCTCAAGTAGCTGAACTACAGGCATGTGCCACTATGCCCAGGTAACTTTTGTACTTTTTGTAGAGTAGAGATGGCATTTCACATAGTTGCCCAGGCTTGTCTAGAACTCCTGAACTCAGGCGATTCACCCGTCTCAGCCTCCCAACGTGCTGGGTCTACAGGTGTGAACTACACGGCCTCTAATTCTTAATAACATTAATTTTAACTATGCAAAAAAAATACAGTTTCACCATCTTTCCATATAAAAATTCAAAATATTGCCATTTCTACAGTTTTTATTACAACTTAGATATAAAGTTATCTGGTGTGAAAAAATAATGTGAACCACATGCATAGAAGATAACAGCAGTAACACAATTGTCTAAATGTTTGGAAGGATTTCTCAGCATTGCCTCTACTACCAACTTCTAGCAGCAATTCAGTGGAGAATGATCATTGATGTTGTTCAAGGATTTGGATTACTAATCATAAGTTAATTTATGATGCATCAGTAAAAATTGCTGGTCCAAAAAATACATAAAACTTGTAAAGTCAATAAAAGTGACAAGATATTATCTGATTTTATTCCTTAATATGATCTTCTCTATTTTTAGCAGTGTATTTAATCAAAGAAAATATCAAAACAAATTGTCAACTTCCATGCTAGAAAGCAGAGTGTGTAAGATGGAGAAAGAAGCATGTTTGAATAGTATAAATCATATCAATATTGACCTTTATGCCTCTAAAAATGCAGGTAGAAATTATTGAAGGGACCAGAAACACTTGTGACAAAATAAGCTTAATAAAAGCAGCTACTATAAAAAGCTTTTATGGAGGACATATTTAAGTGAAAAATAGAAAAAAAAATAAGCTGCAGACTCAATTACATTATTTTAATAAATAATTGTCACATTCGCAACATTTATATAAAATTAGATATAGACACAACTTGTAAATGTATCATGTCCTATAGAGCCTAAGCACATCTAATTTAAATAGTGAGGAACACTCCCTTCCCAATATAAGCTACATATGTTCACAAAACTTATTATGGATATACCCAAAAATGATCATTTAATTCTGGACTGATTATTCAGAAAACTATGTAATATCTAAACTGAGCACATATCTACAGGAGGTAGGATAAATATATAAAATACACAATGAAATTATTTATTCATTAAAAAATCTTTGTTGAGAGAGTATACTATGTCAGTCACCATTTAAAGTGAAAAAAGGAAAAAAAACAGACTTAATCCTTGATTCCATTAATATTCAATTCAGGGCTACTAATTGCTTTTTGGGCAAAGGAAGTTGATAATTAGATATCTCAAGTAACATGTGTCTAAAAACGTAACTTTATCATTTGTCTAGCTTCATTAAAATAAAATGTGCCCTGCTTCATGGAAAATTCTAGACATTCTCCTGAATATTTTAGTAAAAATGCTAATTTCATTAAAGAAAATTATAATAATGGGTACCCCTCATGGCATATGCCAAACAGGATGGAAGTCTCTAATTAGCAAATTTATCTATTACTATTACATTAATGGACATTACATGGCATTTCAAATTATTCTTTCCTTTTATAAAATTTAATTTAACAATACACAGGAAAAAGCATCATATCTTCTATCTTGCTTTCCCAAGAGTTAATTTCCCTTTAATTATCTAATTTATTTACCCTTAAATTTAATGCAGATTTTTATATTTTAAATAATACATATTATGAACACATAACTTTATAAACATATATTTATATTTAAATTAATAGATATGCAGTGTTTTATAATCTACCAGGTTTTTGGTCTACCCCTGATTATATGTGAAACTGTTATATTGAAAAATAGGTAACTTACACATACAAAAATCACTTATTGTAAATGTAAAGTTCAGTAAATATTAGTAAATATATAATTGTGCTACCATAACTATATTCCAGTAGTAGAATTAAAATCAACAACCAAAATGTCCCCTGTACTAATTAGCATTCAGTCCCTATTCCCATCCCTTGACCTAGGCAGCCACCAGTCTCTATGGTTTCATTTCTTAGGAATCATAAACTATGTAATCTGTTGAGTATGGCTTCTTTCACTTAGGATAATATTTCTGAAATTTATTTTTTTTTTTTTAAATTTATTTATTATACTTTAAGTTCTGGGGTACATGTGCAGAAAGAGCAGGTTTGTTACATACGTATACACGTGCCATGGTGGTTTGCTGCATCCATCACCCCATCATCTACATTAGGTATTTCTCCTAATGTTATTTCTCCCAAATCCTCACAGCCCCTGCTAACCCTCCCCTATCCCACACACCCTGAAAGGCCCGGTGTGTGATGTTCCCCTCCCAGTGTCCATGTGTTCTCATTGTTACACACCCACTTATGGATGAAAGCATGCAGTATTTGGCTTTCTGTTCTTGCATCAGTTTGCTGAGAATGATGGCTTCCAGATTCATTCATGTCCCTGAAAAGGACATGAACTCATCCTTTTTTATGGCTGCATAGTATTCCATGGTGAATATGTGCCATATTTTCTTTGTTCAGGCTATTATTGAAGGGCATTTGGGTTGGCTCCAAGTCTTTCCTATTGTGAACAATGCCTCAATAAACATGGGTGTGCTTGTGTCTTTATAATAGAACGATTTATAATCCTTTGGGTATATATCCATTAATGGGATTGCTGGGTCAAATGTTATTACTATTTCTAGATCCTTGAGAAATTGTCATACTGTCTTCCACAATGGTTGAACTATTTTACACTCACACCAACAGTGTAAAAGCGTTCCTATTTCTCCACATCCTCTCCAGCATCTGTTGTCTCCTGATTTTTTTAATGATTGCCATTCTAACTGGAGTCAGATGATATCTCAATGTGGTTTTGATTTGCATTTCTCTTATGACCAGTGATGATGAACTTTATATATATATATATATATACATACACACACACATGCACATTGTGTATATATATATATATATGTACATTTATATATGTATAGAATTTGATTATACTTTAATTTCTGGGGTACATGTGCAGATCATGCAGGATCCTTACATAGGTATACACTTGACAGATGGTTTGCTGCCCCATCCCCCATCTCCTACATTAAGTACTTCTCCCAATATTATCCCTCCCCAATCTCCCCACCCACTACTATCCCCTGCAAGCTCCCCACCTCTGAAACAGACCCCATTGTGTGATGGTTCCCTCTCTGTGTCCATGTTCTCATTGTTCAACACCCGCCTATAAGTGAGAACATGCAGTGTTTGGTTTTTGGTTCTTGCATCAGTTTGCTGAGAATGATGGTTTCCAGCTTCATCCATGTCCCTGCAAAGGACATGAACTCATCCTTTTTTATGGCTGCATAGTATTCTGTGGTGTATATGTGCCACATTTTCTTTATCCAGTCTATCATTGATGGGCATTTGGGTTAGTTCCAGGTCTTTGCTATTGTAAATAGTGCCACAGTGAACATACGTGTGCATGTGTCTTTATAATAGAATGATGTATAATCCTTTGGGTATATACCCAGTAATGGGATTGCCCTTCCCCAGTGAAGTAATGCCCCAACCTGCTTCGGCTTGCCCTCCGTGGGCTGCACTCACTGTTTAACCAGTGGCAATGAGATGAATCTGCAGAGATCACTCTCCTTCTGGATTGCTCTCTCGCTGGGAACTGCAGACCAGAGCTGTTCCTATTCAGCCACCTTGGCGGAAGTCACTGAAATTTATTTAGTTTGCGAACTTACATTTGCAGATTATTATTATTATTATTATTTGAGATGGAGTCTTGCTCTGTCACCAAGGCTGGAGTACAGTGGCATGATCTCGGCTCATGGCAACCTCCACCACTGGGGTTCAAGCAATTCTCCTGCCTCATCCTCCCGAGTAGCTGGGATTACAGGCACACACCACCATGCTTGGCTAATTTTTGTACTTTTTTGGTAGAGACAAGGTTTCACCATGTTGGCCAGGCTAGTCTCGAATTCCTGACACTGTGATCCACCTGCCTTGGCCTCCCAAAGTGCTGTAATTACAGGTGTGAGCCACCACGCCCTGCCAGATTTGTTTGTTTTTTATTGTTGAATAGTATACCATTGCATGGACATACCATTTGGTGTTTATCCATTAAAGTAGTCAATGGGCACTTAGAATGTTTCCAGGTTTTGGATTTAATGGATAAGGCTGCTATGAACTTTCACATAAAGTCTTTGTGGGAACATAGGTTTTTACTTCTCTTTGATAAACAACTAAAAGCTAAGGGAGAGTTGCTGAATCATGTGGTAAGTATATATTTAACCTTTTAAGCAATGACAAACTGTTTTCCAGATCGTTTTTACTAAATTACATTCCCACCAGTGATATATGAAAGTTCAGTTTTTTTGAATAATTGACAACACTCATTACTATCAGTCTTTTGTATTACTCCCATTCTAGTGGATATTAGTGGCATTTCGTGGTGCTTTAATTTACATTTCCCTAGTTACTAAAGATGTAGAACTTTTTGAGGTACGTAATAGATATTTGCATATCTTCACTGGGGAAAAATTTAAATTGAAATACTTTGCCCATTTTTTAATTTGGCTTGTTTGTGCTCTTATGTTTGAGTTGTAATCATTCTGAATATGTTGTAGATCTATATACTTTATCAGATATATTATTTGCAAATATGTTCGGAAAATCTAGACTGGATTCAGTTCTGTATTGAATCTCACAAGGCCAGAATCAAAGTGTCAGCCAGGCTGGGTTTTTATCTGGGGAATCTGGATAAAAGTTTGCTGTCAGCTTATACATATTGGTGGTGGAATCTAAATTTCTGCAGCTGTAGTCTAAGGTTCCTGTTTCCAGAAATTAATAATGCCTACCATTTATATTAGCAATATATTTGTTTCCCACCCTTTTATTTGACATTTGGTTTTACCTGTGTGTTTCTAGGGTAGGTTATGTAACAAGATAGAAATTTAAATAGATAAAAATATAAGTACATTTATATTTAAGAATTAATGGAACCATTTCAATTTCAGCCAACATACTGTTTATTTTTAATTGTTTCTTTGTGTCTTCAAAAGAATATGCAAATATTTGTATTCTGCGTATAAAGTTCAATACATACATTTCTAACATATATATACATGTACATGTGTAAACATGAAAATAAATATTAGATATTCTTCATTTGTTAAATGTCTTAAGGTCATAAAAATCATGACTTATTCTTAATTCTTTGATTTATCATATACTGAGGAAGATGAGTTAAATAACTACAGATGTAAATTTTTCTTCCATTTTGTATAGAATTTGATTTATGAATTGTGTTAATATTTATTTTGTTGCCAAAAAGCATTTATGTCCAAGCTTTTCAACTGAATGTGCCTAATTTATTCTAAATTTCTCTGGTTATCTTCTTTAATGCTATATACTTTCAATACAAATAGATATAATCATTTTAATAGTTTGACTTCACCTGCTCTCTTAAATTATATTTACTCTTTTAAGTTTTCTAAATTTTTATATTACCTAGTTACATAAAGTATATGGTTGAATCTTTGATTCATAATCAGATTTTTACTTTTTCTTAATAAGTTTATCTCATTTTCATGCTTTGATATGAAATATATTAATTTATTATATTATGTTTTTGAAAGTTATGTTTTGTTTTCTTAACTAATTCTATTTACTCTTAACTACAGATTGTGTTATTTTTGTTTATTTTTAAAAATGTCCTTTGCATACTTATTTTGCCTTCCAGTTATTTATAGGTTTTCTGCTTTATTGGCTTTGTTTTTTTTGTGCTACCAACATTTGTAAAAAAAGTTTAACTTAAATTTATTTTAAGAATTTACTCTAAAATACAATTTTCAATTTTGATTTTCATATCATTTTTCTTATTTCTGAAGTTCATCCTACTCTTAATAATCTGGATATTTTTATACATTATTTTTAAATAGTATCAGTTGAGCCCATCTATGATAGATGGGGCAATATATGTTTCCTTGCCAAATTTTTCAGTATCTTTCTCTCCTTGTTCTTGTTTATTGCATTTTAATTTTTGTATTATAATAGCTTATAGTATGTACAACCAGTATTGGAACAATAGTTTTAGTATTAAATAAATTTAGTGTTTACTACCAAGCTTTTAATTTTGTTTCCTTCTTTTATTTCTAGGCTGGTGAAGCTGATTCTATGTTAATTTTTTAAATTTATGACAGAGTTATGAGAATTATGTCCTAAGTACTGGCATTTTTGAAAATATTTGCTTATTTACTTTTATAAATGAATGACACTTTAGCTACTTTGTATGACACTTGTATTCCACTTTTTCTCCTGAAAGGTTTGAAGGCTCCAAACCATCCATATGTTAAATATTTTTTTGTGGTATTTTGAAACTAATTGAATTGTTTTACTCCTTATAGTATTTTTTTGTTGTTGTTGTTTTTGTGTGAGAAAAAATAGGAGTTAAATATTTATACTTGTTGACTTTTAAACTTCAATTTGTTTGGTAGCACAGCAGTATTAATTGATCCCTGTCGGTTTTTATGTAATGAGTTCTTTAAATTCTAGTCTCAAGTTTCTCTTTAAATATTAATGTAGTTTACTTAAACTACATTTCTGAAACCATTTATCTTTTAGTTATTCTATTGTTGTTTATAACATTTATTAAAGTATTTCATTTTTTCTGTTTTCTGTGGATTTTATTTCTCACTAATTTTTTTGTTATATATGATTTTTATGAAAAATGTGCAAGCCAAAGGTTTTAAATTTTGTATAATTCTTTTAAAATTTTCATCAATGCTTTTTATTTTTTAAAAAGTTTTTATTACATTTTCACTTTGAGAACTATGTTTTCATTGTGATATTATATATTTTGTTTCTCTGGTAGTTTGCTTGTTTTTTTCTGCTTTATTTTGCATAAGTAATATGTTTTGCCCTTTTTAGTATATTCACCCTTGAAGTTGAGAGAATTATTATTTTTAGTGTGGTCATTTTATGATGGATATTGTGAGATAGTGACCAAAAGAATGTATATTGGTTGTAGTAACTTAAGATTCAGCCTGTTGTCACACTTTGAATTATTTAAGGACTCTATTTTTCTCATGTAGTTGAAGAGTACTAGAAAGATTAAAACTGCAAGATAGAGGCCGAGTGCAGTGGCTCACACTTGTAATCCCAGCACTTTGGGAGGCCTAGGCGGGCGGATCATGAGGTCAAGAGATTGAGATCATCCTGACCAACATGGTGTAACCCTGTCTCTAGTAAAAACACAAAAATTAGCTGGGTGTGTAGTCCCAGCTACTCAGGAGGCCGAGGCGGGACCCGGGAGGCAGAGGTTGCAGTGAGCCAAAACTGTACCACTGCACTCCAGCCTGGCGCCTGGCGATGGAACGAGACTCTATCTCAAAAAAACAAAAAAACCTGCAAAATACTCCCACTTACACAGTGAAGAAATACACTATTTTGTTTTATGTTCCCATGTTGATTTGCTAAAGATAATGCCCTCCATCCACGCCCCTGCAAAAGACATGATCTCTTTCCTTTTTTGTGGCTGTATAATATTTTGTGATATATAGATATATCACATTTTCTTTATCCAATCTATGATCGATGGGCATTTAGGTTGATTCCATGACTTTGCCATTGTGAATAGTGCTGAAATGAACATATGCATGCATGTGTCTTTATAATAGAATGATCTATAGTTTCTTGGGTATTAACCAATAATGGGATTGCTGGGTTGAATAGTAAAAGTCTTTAGATCTTTTAAGTATCGCCACACTGTCTTCCACAATGGTTCAACTAATTTACACTCCCACCAATAGTACATAAGTTTTCTTTTTCTCCACAACCTCACCAGCATCTGTTGTTGTTCTTTTTAATAAGTGGGATCTAATAATGAGAACACAAGGATATATAGAGGGGATTGGGGCCTATCAAAGGGTAGAAGGTGGGAAGAGGGAGAATATCAGGAAAAAATAACTAACAAGTACAAACAAATTTTTAAATTAAGAGTTACTAATAGCTTCAATTACAGCATTGCTTACCATGATGGAAAGAACAGATAAAATACAAGGCCTATATTGTTAGTCACTTTGAAGGTGGGCTATATTAGACTGTTCTTGAAAGATAATAAGAAATACACAGTATAAAGCAAACCCTGGAAGTCATAGAAGAGTGTCTAGTATAGAGTAGCAGATGAGGAAGTTAGATGCAGCAAGGTTTATACTTAGTTTTCCAATTTGCAAGTCAAACTGTTTGAACAAATCAAAACTAAACTAAACAAAATAAGGATAGTATTACAATTAAGAAATTAATGTGTCTTGTTTCACAAACTTCTTTATAAATGTTCAAGTAAAGTAAATGTGTGTAGGTAAATGAAATTTTTAATAAACAATGGAAAGTCAACATTTAAAACATTCCTGAACTATATTAATGCTGAGAAGTAAAATTATGCAAATTTATACACAAATTTATGCTTGCATTTTTAGGAAATGTTAACTAATTTTAAATGAGAATTCAGTAATTATCCAAATACATATATATATAATTCTGTATAGACAACAATGCCTAGAAATTATTAGTGGGCATAGTCTACCAAATAATTGGCATATTAAAAGTTTCTAATCCAAATATGACTTTATATTTATTTAGAATCAATACATTCATTGAAACAAATTGGACATGTAAATTGTAAACACAGTAAAATTATTTAAAAACTTTTAAAACAAATATTTTCCTGGATTGATCAGAAAAGTCTGAGATGGACAAATGGAACTTTTGTTTTTATGGGATGTGCACCCAAAAATTATCAACATAAAATATATTTAAATTTGACTGGTAAGATACATTGCATGACAGAACCCTTTTCTATATAAGCATGGAAAGAAAAGCTGAAAAGTAAATTGCTGACTCCTTTGTTTTTGGGTATTAAACTACTTACAGATACATCATTCCAAATTTATTGTATAGTCAGAGTAAAATTGCTTATTGAAATGAATTAATTCGTTATTGATTAGTATCATATATCTTTTGATTTTTGTCCTTGAACTTTACTACTAGGAAATGAATATTTTTTTCTTTGTTGGACTTTCTTCCAAGACTTTCAAATATACAGAATATTTTTGCTAAACACACATACTTCCTTCCACAGTGTCCATTTTAATGAATATGAAACATGACGTTTGTTAATTTGTACTATTTGAACAGTGTGATAGCTGGTATTAATATGATAGATTTCTAAACAGGTGCTTTCACTGAAATTACTCTGAAGTTTTCCATAACCTTTGTGAACTCAAAATTGGAAACAGAAAATTTATAAAGCTATGCTATGACACATTTTCTACCTTAGTAAACTAGTTAGAAAATGTTATCATTGTATGTGAATTTATGTTTACTATACAACTTTATTTAGACAATTGCTATAATTAATTATAAATTTAAAAATCATCAATATTATACAAATTGTCAAATGTACAAACATCACATCCTACATTCTCTTATAATAGTTTCTAATGTAAATTAAACAAAAAGGAAGAAATAACCTTCTGAAGCATTCGGTAGCCATATCATATGGATAATGTTTGGAAACAAAGAGTCTCTCATTTGGATGCACAAAAACATGAAAACCTATTTCTACAGGTTTCAGAAGGCTAAAGCCTTCTGAAGTAACATTTAGAGAGGAGAAAGGAAGAAATCAACCAGGCAGGCAATTAGAATGAGTCCTCAGTACAACTCCTTCAAACCAAGAACAACCTAAACATCAGTCTGCAGGCCCCAAACAGGAAAGAGCCCACATAGGCAAAACTCCTTCAAACTAAGAGCAGCCGGAAAATCGAGCTGCAGACTCAAGAAAAGAAAAAACCAGTATCCTGGAATGGAATTTTTTCCTCTGTGTACCCAGATAAGCAAATTTCCCTCCTTTTTTGGGGCACATTTCTCTCTCCTTGGTGTGTCTTTGTCTCATTTCATAAGCTTTCTCCTGATTGGTGCTTAACTTTAACCTATTTTGCCTATACCTATCTTTCTGTAATTGGTTCCAAATCAACTCCCCAAGCCAAGCCTCTTCTTCAGCCGCTGATTGGTCCTGGGCCAAGATTCCAGGTCAAGGTTACCAGCCAAGGTCCCAGGCCAAGCCTTCACTTCAGCCCCTGATTCATCCTTTGCACTATTGTGCCACTTTCTGAATGGTGTTTTTTCATGACTATCTATAAACTAATCAGCCCTCATTTTCTCATTTTAAGCCTAGAAAAAACTCTAAACTCAGCCTCATAGACATCAACTCTCTTTTGGTCCCCTTCATTCTGTTGAGAGCTTCACTGTTACTTAATAAATATGACTCTGCCTTATTCACACTCATGTCCGCATGCCTTATTTTTCTTGGTCGTGAGACAAGAACCTGGAACTTGTGGGTAGCGGCAGTAAAAGAGCTATAACACTCCCTCCTACTCACCAAACAACAGGAGTGAAAAGCTGCAACATTATGGTGACTTAGTGATCAGAGTATCATTCACACCACTGGCATATACATAAAAGAACCATGCCACGTGGAGGAGTTTCTGATGAGATAAAGGAGGCACTATTGTTTGGCCTAGCTGAAAGTTACAGAGATGGGCACAAATATGCCATGGAGCAAGTTAAGTGTAAATCCCAGTAAAATCAGACGATTAAAATTTATCTGTTTCTAAGAAAATGTTGATGTTATAAAGAAGTTGCATAAGGGACAGAGGGTGAAAGCCAATGATTCTAAGTCATATTCATAAAGAAAGATATTTTGAGAGCCTATATTGTGGAGAGCTTAAATGTAGTTAGATAATATAATGGAGAGAGTATAGAAGAAAAAGTTAGGCTTATTTTATCTCACATTTTATGAACATGAGACTGCTAGTTGTCATTTTCTTGTTTTACCAGAATAATATAATTAATATTTATGTTCACATCTTGAAATCATTACAATATCATGAAGTAGTTTTGGCATAATGGAAGAGAAATTAAAGTATTTTCCAAATCATTCTACTGTATAATCAATTTCTATTGTTTTGCAGAAATTAATTAATAAATGCATACTATTATCATTTGTTACTCAGAATTTTTGTTTAAGTTGATTACTGTATATCCTAATTATGTATTGTTTATAATCAAGGTTTTGTAAACAAGAGTTTTAACACATAAAATTTGCACACATTATGTAAATCATACTAAATGTAATTGTCATTGCAGAGTTTTCTGCAGAAGAGCCAGTCAATTTGGTGAAAAATTAGATAAAGAAAGTAATTATTTTAATTACCTACTTAATGAGCCCAGTATTTTACTGTGAGGGCACAGAAAGAAGACATTGTCTGCAAACCAAGAAAAGAGCCCTCCACACACACAGAATCTTCTAGCGCCATGATCTTAGACTTTCTAGCCTCCAGAAATGTGAAAAAAAAATGCATATTAGTAAGTGACTCAGTCTGTGATATTTTCTTATAGCAGCTTGAACAGAGTAATACATCTATCATTGCTTTTTGTACCATTTCAAATATCGACATGTAAAAAAGTCAAATAATAATTATTCTGAAAATTGTTTTATCTTCTAGATCTTCTGAAAGCATCTGAGAGACTTTTGGGAATCCAAAATTTACTCACAATTGAGGACATATGTATAATGAGAATAACAACAAAATAATTAATTATGTTTTCTAAGTTACGCAGTCAAGCAAATGTAGCATTCACATGTGTTCACTGTATAGTTGGTGATATTCTGAAGGGGTGATTTGAAAGTTAGTGTCCATAAATTAAAGAGTGATATATAGCATTTCACATTTCCAAGAGTAGAGAGAAAAAAGCAAGTTTTTACTCAAAGCAGTATAGTTATCATCATTAAAATTGAAAGGCTGTTTTTGCCAATGAAATATTTCTTTTCACTTACGGAAATTCACATTTATTTTTACTCAGTGCCATGAAGGTTGGAGTTGAAATATATCTTTCCTTTGTACCTAAAACATAATGAAAAATGTGACATTATAAGAAAAAAGTGAATAATGATAGCCACTCCTAGCAGCTTGATCCCATAATTTACCTGTTGATGGCAGCATAGCCACCATAACCTGCTGACTGTTTCTAAAGTGTCAGAAGATTCTGTCAGGGGAAATATGTTGTCCAACGCACATAAAGATGATGCCACTGATCAATTGTGTTAGTTATTCAGTGTTGGTGATGGGTTTACACTCATCTCCATTAAGATACTTTTTTCTACTTAGCCTTCCTCTACCCTTTTGACCACTGCAACTAATTTTTTAAAGGAGCTGAGGATGAAAAGGGCAGTATGTGGAAATGACTGCAGATGTCTCACTATAAGGAGACTGGGCTTCCTGTTTTTCTTCACTTATTTTAATTTGTTGCAAACTATGTAAGAAGAATTTATATAATACTAACACATCCTGTGTCCAGTACCATAATTTCACATGTCCATTTACTTATTGGTGTGTCTTATTCTCTGTATAAAATTAGATAAACATAAATATAGACATAGAGAAAACAGGTAATATGTCAATTTTATGCTAATTAATAAATGACAGACTGTTTTAAGGACAAGTTAAGTGTTATAGCAGCTGTTAGAGCAGAAGAATAAAACAACTTGTATGGAATTTACATGAGAATAATATTATTGGATTATTTGTCCCCTTGCCTGATTAAGAACATTTGGGGGGTTTTGATTGAAGCAGAAGATAACAAAAGGCAGATATCCATCTGGATTTATCAGTTCAGTCAATTCAAACACCTTATGAGAGCTGGAATCAAAAGATTGTTATCATAAATACCAAATACTAGAAGAAATGAACATTTTAATCAATCAACATATAGCATACATCCAAACTTATAAAAGGAGGAATAAACCTCATGGATTAGGTAATCCAAACTAACAGTACTAAGGTTCAGACAAGAAAAAAAAAAACATGTATCAAGAATAGCCAGGTAATTGGTGTTATCTCTCGATATCTCCCATATCTCATATTATTTAAAGAGAATGATGGTAGAGTGTGTCAGGTTAGGATAATCAGAGAGAAAAAAAGATTTTTTGTTTTTGACTATGGAGTCAGATAAGACATTAACAGGTAAAGAATAAGAAGGAATATGAGATAAAGTGGAGGGGCGAGAAAAAGCCTATTGTCATATTTTTAACTATTAGAAATCAAAAATTTATTATTTTACAATTTTACTAAGGGATTTTAAAGGCAGAAGGGCTTTTGTATATTTGTATTTGTTATCCTATGGAAATATGATCAAAGAAGGTTTTCTTGGAAAAATTAATCACACATGTACAGAGTTTCTAGGAGTGATTGAGAGAAACTGAGGAAGAAAGAAGCATATCTGGGGATTTATTTTTGAGATATCAAAGATAGGAAAGTATTGCAATTCATCCTAAGCATTTGTAATATAATGAAATACAAGGAATATAATATAATCTGAAAAGAATTGGGAGAGTTGTTTGTTAGTATGTGGAAAGAAAGAGCATAGTAAGCTATCATATCAAGATGAATCTGTATTATCAGTAAAAACATCATCTGGAGTACTGGAGTCTCCAACTAATTGTGGAATTCACTGTCTTTATTATAAAGATGCAATTGATTTCAGGAATTTTCTTCACATCTCATGTTGCATTCTTTTGGTGATTATCTTCAATAATGACCAATATCTTCATTCTTTTGATAGTAACTCATAATTGAAAATGCTCCAAACTCATTCAGATCATCATGTAACAATCAAGGTCTATAATCTCTGTTGAAACTTTCCATGTGATTTAAAAAAATGAGATTGTTTTACTGTATACCAGTGTTAGTCAGTATTTATGGATTTCCCAAATGCACTGTTTTGAATTCCAACACGAGTTTGGATATATTACATTTACTAGGATAGATTAAAAAAACAGCGCCTATATTTGTATACATTTTATTAGGAATCAAAATGCATGCAAGGCTGTTGTGTAGTTTCACTGAGTTACACTAGTAGTTACAAAACTGAGTGATTTGCCTGTTTTATCTAATCCAGTCAACATAAGCCATTTCATTGAATCTATAACATATAACCTTTTCTCTATATCTTAGAAAACATTTTTATATGCCTTCAGCATAGACATACTTTTCTTCAGAGAGAACTACCTAGCCCCCAGATTTGGTAGAGAACCCTACTAAGTAGTCATAACATACCCTAATTCTCTTTCATAGAAATTATGACAACTTACTGTAGCTGATCCTTTAAATTATCTGTATCCTTATAGTGCCTGGTGTGGTGCCTCCTCTTGATCCCCCTTCATGTCTCAGGAGCGAATTCCCCAGTTGCTGGGAATGTTGAGTATTGATAACCAATGCTTGCATCCTTACACTGATGGCAGCAGCCTCACACATTTTCAGCTGGTCAATGAGGAACTACAAAACTTGTCTCCCTGTCTCTACTGAGAACATTTTTAAAGGCCCATTCTAGTTTCACATATTTCTGTGTGTCTAATGGGAGCTACTGTTGCGCCTGCATTACCGTTCAGCTTCTCTGTGATCAATTATGCTTCAACTGTTCTCTCAAAAGTCTTATTTCTGAGAGCCTTTCCCATGAAAACATCCTTCATCCAAGTCTCAGAGTCCATTTTTTAAAAAAGAAAGCACAGACGTAAGACATTTAATTCTATTGGGTCCTAGGAAGCAAACACTAATGTGCAATTGTCAGTTGCACCAACCACCACCAGCTGGCAGTGAAGGCCACATCACTGGTACTATGTTGACTATGGATAGCTCTTGGCAAACTGTGGAAGTGTGATTGTTAAAGTTCATGAATGACAAGGTGATACACCAAAATGGGCTACCAGTGAACATTAATTCACTAATGAGTGCAACACATCAGGTTTTTGAGGAGTATGTGAAAACTAGTAATTATAAGAAAAATTACTTTTAATGGCTGTTGTGGGGGATAATCCATAAACTGGAGAAAGACTATGAAGCAGAGTGTGATTAATCACCAATTTAGGTAAAGTATAAGAGCCAATGAGCATCCTTTCTTATCTCAGTTAAAGTTGTACTAAAAGCTGTGGATTAAGCCCTGGACTTAAGTAGAAAAGAAACAAAGCTGCAAAAATGGTTGATTTTTATTAAAAGTTTTCTATGCCAATGTCAAGGGACTGACTGGGAAGAATTATAAACTTCAGATATGCAATGGTGTGATGGTTAATATTGAGTGTCAACTTGATTGGATTGAAGGATGCAAAGTATTGTTCCTGGTGTTGCCAAAGGAGAATAATATTCAGGTCAGTGAACTGCAAAAGGCAAGCCTACCCTCAATCTGGGTGGACACAATGTAATCAACTGCCAGCACAGCCAGAATATAAGCAGGTTGAAGAATATGGAAAGATTAAACTGGTTTAGTCTTCTGGCCCACGTTTCTCCTGTGCTAGATGCTTCCTGCCCTCAAACATTGGTCTCCAAGTTCTTCAGCTTTGGGACTCAGACTGGCTTCCTTGCTCCTCAGTTTGCAGATGGCCTACTGTGGGAGCCTGCAATGATGTGAGCCAATACACCTTAACAAACTTCTCTTTATATGTACATCTATACTGTTAGTACTGTCCCTCTAGTGAACCTTGACTAATACAAACGTCTGAATTGAAGCACTTGAGAATTTTGAATCACAGATTCTCCAGCCAATCATTTCAGTGGAAGACTTACTCTGGCAGGTGACAATTTAAAAATTTTTTATTTCCCAAAAAATATAAACACTCATCAGGATCTACCCCCATCTTTCTTCATAGCCACAAAACCATTAAATCATTTAATATACACCATTAAAAGGGCCTATTACCCACAGAAGCTGCAAGAGTCTGACAAATTCGTATGATGATAGAGACAAGGTTCCTGGATCAAGAGTGGCATGTAACATGGAGCTTGATTAGGGATTGATTATTATTGTGGGAGCACATCTTTTGATACAGGATTTAAAAGTTTGTAAAGGATCTAGAGATGGTAGTAGAACCAAGGGAGACATCCATGTTCACACAACTATTTTGGTTCTTGAAAGCTTGGAAACAGTAATAGCCTATACTAGCTAAAGCAGAAATGCCAGAATTTCCACGGAAGCCACTGTAGAAAATAGAACAAAAGGCTCAGAGTAATAGGCAGCATATCTCAGAAAGGTGAAAAACATGCAAGTCAGTTATATTCTCTGTGATGGCCCAGAAGTCACTCCATTTAGCAACGTGAAAATAAATGTGCTGGTGAGGGGAATACAGGAAACTCTGAGAAATTGAATTGGTATCTTTCTTTTGTGGGCAACAGAACATTTTTAAAGTACAAAAAACGTGCAGATAAACAAAAACTGGTCAATCTAAACTTTTATACACTTGGATATGTTTTAAACTTAAGACAAATTTTTAAATATTTTTTAAAATATTCATTCTCAGAAGACTTTCATTGGAGGAAACTGGAAAAGCGGTTCTTAAGGCAAAATGGAGAGAATAACACATGAAAGGAAAAAGTGGCTTTACACGCAAAAAATGGAGAGGCCAGAAATGGTATATTGTGAGTAAATACATTTTATTTGTTAAATACTATTAAACAATAGCCTTCAAAGCAAAAATAACAATGCAACAATGCATTATTGAATGTATAAGATGTACAGAAGAGGGATAGAACCATTCTATTTCCCAACAGTATAGGTTACTATATTATTTGGAGAAGTAGTATATTATTTGAAGATAGATTATGATAAACTAAGCATATTTATTGTAAATTCTAGACTAAGGGCCAGTAAACTATGGCCTGAGCAAGCAATTGTCTCTCTTTAGTAAGTACTTACTCAGGCCATAGTTTACTGGCCAAGTACCAGATGTGCAAACCATTTACAGTTTTCAAGAGTTATTAAAAAAATAAAAAGGGAGATGAGGTAGGAATAGAGGTGAGAAGAAAAGAAGGAAGCGATGAGAAGGAAGAGAAAACAAAGAAGATCACCATATGCAATTCCTCAGAGTCTGGTAAATCTTTCTCTGAAAAGGAAGAATTGAAAATATTTTAGGGTTTGCGTGGCTTCCATTCACTGTCTTTCCATTTTCTTTCCTCCTCAAGTAATGTGTTCAATGATGACACTGAAATATTTCCTGTTGGATAATAGAAACCGTCACATTTAACACATCAAATTTTATTAAAATAAATATCCATCTTTTATAAAAAAATGAATTAGTTTTATTGTTAAAAGTATGCATGAATCAAGTATAATAAAAAACAAATAAAACTGTTTATTGCCTGAATATAATCAACTACTAAATTTACAAAATTACTAGAAATATAAAAAATTAAATTTCAACAAAAAATAATTCCTAATAATTATGAGTTTTTAAAAATGTCGCTTTACAAGGCACTTTAAATATCTTTTTTTCTAATAGCTCATTCAATGTTTATAACTTTTATTACTGGTATGATTGTTATCACCATTTTAATGATAAGGACATGGAAGCAAAAATAGTATCTCAATATGTGCAGTTATGTCTGATGAGCTATTATTTTAGTTTTTATTTGAAGTATTTCTAAATAGCACAGAATTTATTGAGCTTATTAGATTAATGGAGAATAAATATATGAAATAAATAGCAAAAACTATTAGTTTGCTAATACTGATCAAAATAAATTAAAATTACCAAACTGTACACAGCATATGTGGCATACATATTGTGCCACATATTATAGTAATGTTTCTATTAATAGGCTGCTCCTTTATAGTAGCATCTGGCAGGTTTGGTGACAGCCAGGGAACTACTAATTCAGATAGGATGAGAAATAAAAGGCCTCTCATGAAGTGATGAGTTTTCAATAAGCACTTAAACAAAGTGTTATTAAATTCCTACTACTTGTGATTGTTCTAGGTTATAGAGATATATCCCTAAAAGCAAGGGAGGTAAGACTCCTGCCTTCATGGATCTTGAAAGAAAGAGGTAGAGAGATGGGAAAACAAGGAAATCTTATTAAGTGCTATCAACACACAACAGGGTTTTTAAAAGTAACTGGTGGGGGTAAGGGAAAGTCATGGTTTTTTTTTTTTTCCTAAGTGTCTGGAGTCTCTTTTAAAAGTTCAATACTTAACCTGAGACATGAATGTTGGGATCTATGAACAGTGCTCAGGAAAAGGAATGAGCAGGGTCAAAGGCTCAGAAAGAGAGAAAAATCCAGATGGAGACACAGGAGACCAAACTCTTCAAATAGGCAACACTGTAAATTTGAGCAAATCATTTGTTAACTGTACCTCTACTTCCTTATCCATCATGGTGAGTTGGATTAGATGTCCATGGAAAATCTTTGTGTCAACAATCTTTTTGTCTTGTTCTGTCCCCTGGGCTGGAGTGCAGTGGTACAATCATAGTAGACTAGTAGCCTCACTGAAGCCTCAAACTCTGGGCTCAAAGGATCCTCCAACATCAGCCTCCTCAGTAGCTGGGACCACAGACATGTGCCACCAGGCCCAGCTATACTTTTAATTTTGTCATAGGCAGGGGAATCTCACTTTATTACCCAAGCCGGTCTCAAAACTTCTGGTATCAAGCGATCCTCTTGCCTCAGCCTCCCAATGTGTCAACAATGTTTTAAAATATTTCTTAATACTTTCATATTATACCTAAAATAGCTAGTCTTTCAATTCTGCCCTGTATTTCCAGGCAAGCACTCACTAAAATAAACCTGCATGTTTGATTTGGACAGAAGAATAAAACACAGCTTTGACTTTAGGTGTTAATTCTCTTACTCCTCAGTTTTACTGTAAGACTATATTATATGGGCATATTAGCAAATTTTTGTTATGTAGGTACATCTATTTTATGGTAGATTTTATTTTTAAGCAGACTTACTTTGTGTACTTTGATATATTGCTTATAATAATAAACATGACTATATATAATTTTCCTCATAATGTTACTCTACCTTACAATCTATATTCATCCTATCACTCCGCTTTGCTTATGCTGTACATATTTTTAAAAAATAAGTTATTTATAAAATAACATTCCTAAGAGCTAATCAACAGCAGAATTCTACTTTAATATTAAAATTTATTTCTACGAGAAGGTACTCTAGTTTGCATTAAGATCTTATTTAATACTGAAAATTAGTAAACAAAATTTTAACCATAATTTATCTATAGTGGTAATATTATATACAGGCTTAAACCATGTTTTTTACACCTTGTTAATTTATACATATTTCTACTAAGCTAAGCATCTTTGCTACTATTTTTGTACAGATTAGAGATGAAAGCTGTAGTTCACTTGAAACAAAGGGATTCTGATCTTTGTGCACAAGACATATTTGAATATATTTTCTCAACAGAGATTAACCTCAGACCTACTGTGTGACATAAGTTACTGAAAATATTGGATTAATGTGCCAGGAGTAACAGGCTGAAGTCATACACTCAAGGCATCTCTTTGTGTACAATCCATGAATTTAATGACTTACCATACATTTTTCTTTTCAAGAAAACAAGCATATGCAGACATGATCATGGAACAACTTCTTCAAATACAATGACACCTGTTTAAATCCTGCATTGATATTTCATTTCTTTTTTAAAGTAGGTACTCTTTCTTTTTCTTTTATTTTTTAATTTTACTTTAAGTTCTGGGATACATGTGCAGAAACGTGCAGGTTTGTTGCATAGGTATGCATGTGCCACGGTGGTTTGCTACACTTATCAATCCATCATCTAGGCTTTAACATCTGCATGAATTAGGTATTTGTCCTAATGTTCTCACTTCCCTTGCCCCCCACCTACCAACAGGCCCTAGTGTGTGATGTTCCCCTCCCTGTGTCCATCTGTTCTCATCGATCAACACCCACTTATGAGTGAGAACATACAGTGTTTGGTCTTT
This sequence comes from Cheracebus regulus, assembly GCA_963574635.1. Classification (NCBI taxonomy): domain Eukaryota; kingdom Metazoa; phylum Chordata; class Mammalia; order Primates; family Pitheciidae; genus Cheracebus; species Cheracebus regulus. The sequence goes on along the minus strand of CAUYQU010062322.1, from coordinate 4,385 downwards.
GGTTTCTGTGTTAGTTTGCTGAGGATGATGGTTTCCAGCTTTATCCATGTGCCTGCAAAGGACATGAACTCATTCTTTTTATTGCTACATAGTATTCCATGGTGTATATGTGCCACATTTTCTTTATCTAGTCTATCATTGATGGGCATTTTGGTTGGTTCCAAGTTTTTACTATTGTGAATAGTGCTACAATAAACATATGTGTGCATACGTCCTTATAGTAGAATGATTTATAATCATTTGTGTATCTACCCAGTAATGGGATTGCTGGGTCAAATGGAATTTCTGGTTCTAGATCCTTGAGGAATCGCTACACTGTATTTTACAATGGTTGAACTAATTTTCACTGCCACCAATGTACAAAAGCATTCCTGTTTCTCCACATCCTCTCCAGCATCTGTTGTTTCCTGATTTTTTAATGATCACCATTCTAACTGACATGAGATGGTATCTCATTGTGGTTTTGACTTGTATTTTTCGAATGACCGGTGATGATGAGCTTTTTTTCATACATTTGGCGGTCACACAAATGTCTTCTTTTGAGAAGTGTCTGTTCAAATCCTTCACTCACTTGTTGATGGGTTGTTTTTTCTTGTAAATTTGTTTGAGTTCCTTGTAGATTCTGCACATTTGCCCTTAGTCAGATGGATAGTTTGCAAAATTTTTCTCCCATTCTGTACGTTGCCTGTTCACTCTGATGATAGTTTATTTGCTGTCCAGAAGCTCTTTAGTTTAATTAGATCCCATTAAACTAAACTTTTTTTCCCATTAAATTTTGGCTTTTGTTGCAATTGCTTTTGGTGTTTCCGTCTTGAAGTCTTTGCCTATGCCTATGTCCTGAATGGTACTGCCTAGGTTTATTTCTAAAGTTTTTATGGTTTTAGGTTTTACATTTAAGTCTTTAATTTATCTTGAGTTAATTTTTGTATAAGGTGTAAGGAAAGGGTTCGGTTTCAGTTTTCTGCATACGGCTAGCCAGTTTTCCCAGCACTATTTATTAAATAGGGAATTCTTTCCCCACAGCTTGATTTTGTCAGGTTTATCAAAGATCAGATGGTTGTAGATGTGTGGTGTTATTTCTGAGGACTCTGTTCTGTTCCAGTTGTCTATATATTTGTTTAGGTACCAGTATCACGCTGTTTTGGTTACTGTAGCTTTGTAGTATAGTTTGAAGTCATGTAGGATGATGCTTCCCACTTTGTTCTTTTTGCTTAGAATTGTCCTGGCTATATGAGCTGTTTTTTGGTTCCATATGAAATTTAAAGTAATTTTTTTCTAATTTTGTGAAGAAAGTCAATGGTAGCTTGATGGGAATAGCATTGAATCGATAAATTACTTTGGGCATTGTGGCTATTTTCATGATATTGATTCTTCCTATCCGTAAGCATGGAATTATTTTCTATTTATTTGTGTCTTCTTACTTCCTTGAGCAGTGGTTTGTAGTTCTCCTTGAAAAGGTCCTTCACATCCCTCATTAGCTATATTCATATCAATTTGCTATCAATTCCTGCACTGATATTTCATTTCTATTAAATAAGAATCCTGGTTTGCCTGGATTCTGTTTCATTCAGGCTGATTTCCTGACTTCCCAAATTCTAAAATAAAGCCCATAAAGTTCTTGTAACAATCATGACACTAGTTAATAGGGATGATACTGAGTTAGTGAAGGTGGCAAAACTTAATTATTCAGCCTGTCCTATTAAAATCCAATACCTGTTAATTAGGCAATTTCACATTATTTCAATTTATGAAATTTAGTTTGATTCACAGTAACTCTGTGAAGTACTGAATTGTTTAGAATTCTTTTTTCTTATGGAACAGAAATCCATTCTGGCTAATGTAATTTTAAACAGAGAATTAGCTGAATAAATATTTATAACTTTTTTAAAAAGCAGAGATGACGAAAAGTTAAATAACCATTTCTTATGACAGACAGAAACATGCACAGCTGTAGAAATTTCAATTAGGAACACAGGGATTATATGTTTGGGATGTTGATTTTAGCCTTACCTTTAAGTGATATGGCACTCAAACTTCAACTTACCAGGGCAAAAAGCCTGATAGCCTAGATTGAATGACCAGCCTATCCCCTGATAACAGGTAATAGGACATAGGGAATGAAGTTTCAATAAGCAGAATTTCTTCTAGAACTGTATAGAATGAAGTGTGAAGATTACCCTTAGGAAATACAGAATGACTTTAACCAAAGAAGGGGAAAGGGAGGCTGTATAGAAGAATAAATAAAATGTCTACAGTACAGCTCTTATTGCCATCAGAGCAATGAGGTACGTTAATTTTGGTCAAGGAAATCAGCTTGTAATTTTCCAAACTTCACTTTCTTTTCCTTTTCACAGTGCTTATAAGGCAAAGTCTAGCACACAGATCTCAGTTTAACATTTTAGCTACAAGAAAATGCCAGATGGATATTCAAAACCTGGTGAATTTTTTACACATGCCCATGTGATTGCAAGGAGGCATATTTATATATACACTTAAATCAGAATTACAGAAATATTTTATAAATCAATTTGTATATTTTAAATAGTTGTACTTCTGATTCCTTTATAGTCTGGTGTTTAATTTCAAAGTGAAAAATCTCTACTGTGAGTTTTTAGTTTACTTGGTCAACCAAATATTTTTAAAATAACATGAAAAATGAAAACTTATTTGCTCAATGCTTTAGTTTTAAGCACAAGGCATCAATTTAAAATTATAGCCTGAAACAGATGCTCAACATATGCCACAGATATAGAGATGATTTTCATCATTATCAATTAAGTGCTCACTGGCTGGATATAATAGTTATTGTAAGAAGAATGTCAGAAGCTGTAAATCTTGAAGCACAGTAAATAGGCCAAAGTAAAGAATTAAGTTGTAATATGGAATAGCATGTTTTCTTGGTATTTTAATTTATATAAAAATTGAAAATTTTACTATTACAGCCTTTTATCAAGATTATTAAAGTGCAATCTCCATTGCAACAAAATATTTGAGCATTCTAATGTCAGAGGAATAAAGGCTTAATATGCTGTCAAATTGAGCCATATATATGATTATGTGGCTCAATTTGACAGCATATTATATATATAATATCATATATATAAGACTATGTATATAATATACATATAGTCTTTTATATATACATTTAAATATATTTTTGGGGAAACCTCTTATTTCATAGAAACATTTATCAACAGTTTGCAAAAATAAAATAATTGTAATAATGAAAATACAATTGGTAAAAATAAAATTCATGACATTATGCAATTATCTTTTATATCCCCATAGGAATAAAGGACAATGCAGATCTTGAAAGAATAGTCTTTATTCAGTGAAGAAAATTGACTTCTTTATCATAATGGAAATGCTGTTAGATAACTTTTACATTAAACATGCATTTGTCAGTCATGCTTTATGTTTCACATTCATCTTTTAAATAAGAAAATAGGAGAGATCCAAGAGGGCCGATTCGCAACAGCTCAGGAATGTAGCTCCCAGTGAAAGCACAGAGAACGAGTGGACGCCGCACTTTCCGATGAATTTTTGTTGCCCACAGATTGGGAGATTCCCAGCAGAGGAGTCACTCGGGTCGCCAGCATGACTCTTTTGGCCGGCACAGCTGTTCTGCCAGTGCCCCAGCGCGGCGCTTCGCGGTACGGAGCATACAGGACGGACGGGCTCAGCTGGTCCCATCCCCACAAGGAAAACACCAATTGGAAGCGCTGAGGACTGAGAGTTTCACAGCAAGCACAGCGAACCCGGGAAGGTCCAGCTCTGTGGGGAACGGGCATCTGCCAAAGGAAAACTAAGAAACAAAAAAACTTCATCACCGAGTGGAGAGACATCCAAGATGGCTGCATAGCAGCAACTCAGGATTGTAGCTCCCAGTGAAAGCACAGAGAGCGAGTGGATTCCGCAATTGCAGATGAATTTTTGATGCCCACAGACTGGGAGATTCCCGGCAAAGGAGCCACACGGGTCGCCAGCATGACTCTTCTGGCTGGCGCGGCGCTTCTCAGTGCGGAGTGTATGGAACTGGGTGCCCTTTTAGTCGGGCTCGGCTGCTCACATCCCCACAAGGAGAACAGCAATTGGAAGCGCTGAGGACTGAGAACAAGTACAGCTGAACCCGGGAAGGCCCAGCTCTGTGGGGAAGGGGCGCCCCCCAAAGGAAAATTAAGAAACAGAAAAAACTTCATAACCAACAAGCCGGACGTCCACTCAGAGACCTAATCTGAAAGTCGGCAATTACAAAGTCGACAGGTGGATAAATCCACAAAAATAGGAAGAAACCAGTGCAAAAAGGCTGAGAACACCCGAAATCAGAATGCCTCTCCTCCTACAGGGGATTGCAGCTCCTCATCAGCAAGAGAACAAGGCTTGAC
>CAUYQU010062321.1:0-47506 GCA_963574635.1 Cheracebus regulus | reverse complement strand
CACCTTCTGAAGCCTGATTCTGTGAGTTCATCACACTCATCCTCCATCCAGCCTTGTTCTCTTGCTGATGAGGAGCTGCGATCCCCGGTAGGAGGAGAGGCATTCTGATTTCGGGTGTTCTCAGCCTTTTTGCACAGGTTTCTTCCCATTTTTGTGGATTTACCCACCTGTCGTCTTTGTAATTGCCGACTTTCAGATTGGGTCTCTGTGTGGATGTCCGGCTTGTTGGTGATGAAGTTTTTTCTGTTTCTTAGTTTTCCTTCAGCGGACGCCCCTTCTCCACAGAGCTAGGCCTTCCTGGGTTCAGTTGTGCTTGCTGTGAAACTCTCAGTCCTCAGTGCTTCCAATTGCTGATTTTTTTGAGGGGGTGGGACCAGCCGAGCCCGACTAAAAGTGCAGCCAGTCCCATATACTCTGCACCAAGAAGTGCCGTGCCGGAGCGCCGGCAAAACAGCTGCGACGGCCAAAAGAGTCACGCTGGCAACCCGTGTGGCTCCTCCACTAGGAATCCCCCAGTTTGTAGGCATCAGAAATTCGTCTGAAATTGCAGCGTCCACTCGCTCTCTGCGCTTTCACTGGGAGCTACAATCTTGAGCTGCTGCTAATGGGGCATCTTGGATCTCTCTCCAGATTTTCATTTAAAATTCATAATGGTAATTAAAACCTCCCCTAAAAGGGAAAAAAACAGCAATAAAAAAATCAGGCCTAGAATATTCCACAAAAAAGTTACAGCAAGCTTTTAAAAAGGAAATAATTTATGTGTTACACAAATAGCAAGTTGTTCTAAACAATGAGAAAGAGAGAGAGACACAGAGAGTTTCTGATAATTAGAAAATTGTTTGCTTGATTCCAGAGCTGGTTTAAAAAAAAAAAAAACACTTCAAAATGCAAAGTATAGGCTCTTTTCACGTATGATTAGTCTTACTTACATATTTGCTAATTGACTTTAATGTTGTTAAAAAATAATAATATATCAGTATCAATAGAATTCATCAAAGGAATGAAAACAGTTTTAACGTCAGAAAACCTATGACTTTAATTCACCACTTTAAGATACTAAGGTGAAGAAAGAAAAACATATTGACTAGGTCAGTAGAAACAAATAAAAAAGCACTCATAAATATCCAACATATTTTTAAATAAAATTATGTATTTCCAGAACACTGTAAATAAAGGAGAATGTTCTTTACTTGACAAATAATTATGTGCTTATGGTCTTTGACAAGTATCGTATTCAAAGGATGGACTTCAGACATGACTCCTTTAAGACTGGAAACAGGCGGGGTGCAGTGGCTCAAGCTTGTAACTCCAGAACTTTGGGAGGCTGAGGGGGGTGGATCATGAGGTCAAGAGTTCGAGACCAGCCTGGCCAACGTGGTAAAACCCTATCTCTACTAAAAATACAAAAATATATGAGAAAAACTGTCCTCCAAAATGAGAGAGAAATTAAGACGTTCCTAGATAATGGAGAAAGTTCATTCACTAGATCTGCCCTGTAAGAATTGCTGATCAACTGCCAGGTGAAAAGAAAGGACCCTGGACAGTAACTTGAAGCTGTGTAAAGAAATAATTATCTCAGTAATGGTAAATACATGAACAGTCATAAAAGCTAGTTTTATTGTAACTTTGGTTTGTAACTCCATTTTTTGTATTCTACATGGTTTAAGAGAATAATACATTAAAAATTGTTAGTTGACGTCTTTGGACACACAAGATCTAAAGATGTAATTATGTAACATCAGTAACTGAAATGGTAAAAGACAGAAGTACAGAATCAGATACTCTTATGTTATTGACATTAAATTGGTATGAATTCAAATTAGATTATTATAATTTTAGGAGTTAAGTAATCTCAATGACGACCACAAAAAAATAGCTATAGAATATACATCAAAGGAAATGAGAAAGGAATCCAAATGTTTTACTACAAAAAAAAAAAAGTAAACACAAAAGAATTAATGCAGGAAATAAGGGGGAAAAATTTACAAGGCATATGGAAAACAAAAAGCAAAATGACCAGAGTAACTTCCTTCTTACCAGAATTACTCAACATTAAAATAGATCAGACTTTCCAATCAAAAGAGATAAGCAGAATGTATAAATAAACGAACATGATCCAACTATATACTGTTCATAAGAGACTTACATTACATCCCAATACACAAATAGACTGAAAGAGAAAGGATGTAAAAAGATATTCTATGCACATTGTAATCAAAAGAGAATGACAGCTATACTAATATCAAACAAAATAGACTTTAATCAAAAAAAGGTTATAAGAGACGAAGAAAGACAATATATATTAATAAAAGGCTAAATACAGCAAGAAGATATAATAGTAAACATTTACACACCTACTAACAAACCATGGAAATCCAGAAATTCTGACACATACTATAAGTTGGTAATTGAACCTGGAAGAAATTATGCTAAGTGAAATAAGCCAGCCACAAAAGAACAAAGATTGTATGATTCCACTCACATGAGGTCCCCTAGAAGAGTCAAATTCATAGAGCAGAAAGTGTTACAGGTAGTTAGACACGCATGAGTGGGGGCAGGAGAGGGCTCTCCGCCACCCACTGGGAATGTCAGGTGATGGTTCAGCAATTATCACATTGCCTCTCTAAAAGTGATAAATTGGCAGCTGGTGCCAGGGAAATGCCATTTCCTGATATCCACACCTATTGCACTAAAGTGTTAACTGAACACAAGTGCCAGGGAGAAACAACTTCCCAGGGGTGCACATGAAGAGACAAAACGGCGGTGTATGACCTTTGGGGGCACGCCACTGGAAAAGGGAAGAAAGCCTCAGATGGGCATGCGTACAACTTCCCAAACACACTGCGCATGCTCACTTCCCACGGTGAGGCGGGCACTGCGCATGTGGGCAGCCCAGCCTGAGGGAAGAATCATGGGAAAGGGGTGCAGTATAGTTGCCATTGCCATTTGACATCATTATACCCTCCTCCCTTTGGAGTTCAGGCACAACAGTCCAGCACTGCCATAAAAACGGAGATCTGAAGAAAGAAGAAACAGACTATTTGCAGCAACAGGACGCCAAGTTCCAATCTTACTCTAGTGCAACATCACATGGCAAATAGCAGGCTCCGAGAGAAGGAAGTGTTTTACCTCAAAGTGTATTTCTTTGCCATATTTTGAAATGGCCCTGCAGAGCTCTCTCTCATGGGGAACATCTGCATTCTGTAGAGAATCCCTTTCCCTTTCCAGGTCTTTTCTCTGATCCAGGAGAGAATTAACTAAAAGTCTGGCACCTTTTTAAGTCTGATAAGAAACACAGACTATTGTCTCTGAGGCCTGCTCCCTGAAGCTTCATCTGCATAATAAAAACCTTGGTCTTCACAACCCCCTATCCTAACTCAGACATTCCTTTGTATTGATTGCACATCTTTAGATACAACTTAACTCTTTCAACCAATTCAGAAAACCTTTGAAGCCGCCTATGACCTGGAAGCGTCAGTTGTTCCGCCTTTCTGGGCTGAACCAGTGGACGGCTTACATTTATTAATTTATGTCAGCCTGTAACTTCTGACAGCCTGAATTGTAAACACTCCAGCTGTAAATCTTGCATATGTTTTCAGAAACTCATAAGGCTGTGCCAAAAGTCATAGACCTCACATTTGGCTCAAAATAAATCTCTTTAAATATTTTACAATTTGACTCTACATGGACACTGCCTAATGCCACTGAATTTTACAATTAAAAATGGTTACATTAAGCCATACATATTTACCATAATCCTAAAAATTACATATGTTTTTTAAAAGATCTGCAATTGTACGGAGTTCAGAAAGGGGGGGGGTGAACAGGTGGAGCAAAAGGAATTTTTTAAGTCATACACTATTCTGTATGATCTGTAACATATGACACGATGCATTTGCTAAAATCCAGAGAGTGTATAGCACTAAGTGTGATTTCTAATGTAAACGATGAACTTTAGTCAATAACAGTGCACCAAAAGATAAAAATGAACACAAACAAACACAAAGGACTGTGGAACAAGCATGGGAGCGATAGATCACTGGAACAGAATTGAGAGTCCAGAGGCAAATTCCACATGGTTAGTCAAATACCTGGCGAGGCACCATGGCAGTGCCATGAGAAAATAAATTTTGTTGGGACATTTGGAAAATGTGTATCCTGTAGAAAAACCTGAACCTTTTCCTGTAGAAAAAACTTACCCCATGCACAAACGTCCATTCCAGGTGGCTCACAGCCAACATGTGGATGGAAAAGTGCTAAATCTAGGAGCTGACATAGAAAAATATCTTCATGGCCGCAGGATAAGGGGAAGATTTCTTAAAGCGCACATAACAAAATACTAACCACAAAGTAAAGATCAATAAAATGGGCTGCACTTAAATTAAGGACTTCTAAGCATCACATAAGAGCTTCTTTCATCAAAGATAACTTTAAAGGAGTAAAATGGCAAACCACAGACAGAAGAAATATTAGTAGTATGCTTGCAATGTGTGTGGCTAATATATAAAAATAACCCTGACCGTTTTCTTAATAGAAGACAAATAGCCTAATAAAAAGTAGGCAAAAGGCTTGAACAGATACTTTATAAAATTGGGTATCAAAATGGCCAATGCATATGAAAAGATGTACAATTTTATTAATCATCAGGTAAAAGCATTTTAAAACCACAAAGAATTATGAGTATATAATCACTTAAGTGGCCAAAACCTTAAAAACTGACCATCCCAAGTTCGGGAGGTTGTGAGGCTGCCCAGACAGCGCTTTTGAAAGTAGAAATTGGCAGCCAGGTGCAGTGGCTGACACTTGTAATCCCACCACTTTGGGAAGCCAAAGCGAGTGGAGCACCTGAGCTCAGTTCGAGACCAGCCTGGCTAACATGGCGAAACACTGTCTCTACTAAAAATACAAAAATGAGTTGGGCGTTATGGCACGCGCCTATAATCCCAGCTGGTCGGGATGCTGAGGCCGGTGAATGGCTTGAACCTGGGAGACAGAGATTGTAGGAGACTGAGAGGTTCAACGGCTTGAACCTGGGAGACTGAGATTGTGCCATTGCACTCCAGCCTGGGCGACAAGAATGAAACTCCATCTCAAAAAATAAAAAATAAATAATAAATAAAAGTAGAAATTGGCACATAACTTTGGGAAAGTAGCTTGGCATTATCTACCAAAAACAAATATATACATATCCGTATCTATCCAACAGAAATATGTGCACGTGTACGAGACATGTACATCATTGAAGTAGTCTTCTGTAGCCAAAGATCAGGCAAGTGTCCACCAACAGGATGGATACCTGTATTATAACAGATTTCCACAGTAGAATACTATCTGGCAATGGAAAAGAAGGAACCAGTGCTTTGCCCAGTGCATGAGTGAATGTCACAGACATACTTGCCTCATTCAGGGGTCTTGGGCAGTCCTAGTGAACCACCTGCCCCAGGGGAGGTATCTCCCTTCAGCCTGCATCAGTTACCAGGTGTTTCTTTCCTAAAGGAAGTTTAAGCTACTCTTGTAAGGGTGAGGTTGGTTTTAAGGTTCATGAAGGTTGCATATGTGCTGAGGAGGCCTTGTCTCTAGGGCTAGTAGGTTTTTTTGTCTCTAGGGCAAGTAGGTTTTTTTAGGTCCTGTTGTCATGGATACCCAATAATTCTGCAGACCAGGATTGGAAATCCCCAGACCAGGCTACAGCATCTTGCTAAGTGATACATAGTACATCGGCACCAAGAGATGTCAGAGTGGGCCTTACGGCTGTCGCTAATTTTTTTTTTTTGAGATGGAGTCTTGCTCTGTCACCAGGCTGGAGCGCCGTGGTGTGATATCAGCTCACTGCAACCTCTGCCTCCCCAGTTCAAGCAATTCTCCTGCCTCAGCCTCCTGAGTAGCTGGGACTACAAGCATGTGCCATCATGCCCAGATAATTTTTTGTATTTTTGGTAGAGACGGGGTTTCACCATGTTGGCCAGGATGGTCTCAATCTCTTGACCTCGTGATCAGTCCACCTCAACCTCCCACAGTGCTGGGATTACAGGCGTGAGCCACCGTGCCTGGCCGGCTGTCATTAATCTTATAGCCAAAATCTGTGTCTTAAAAGTAGAGGCCTCGACCCCCAGGCCACAGAATGGTACTGGTCCACCTGAGCTCTGCCTCCTGTGAGATCAGCAGTGGCATGAGATTCTCACAGGAATGTGACTCCTATTGTGACCTGCACATGTGAGGGATCTAGGTTGTACACTCCTTATGAGAATCTAATACCTGATGATCTGTCCCTGTCTCACATCACCCCCAGATGGAATTGCCTAGTATCAGGAAAACAAGCTCAGGGCTCCTACTGACTCTACCTTATGATGAATTATAGAATTATTTCATTATATATTATAATGTAATAATAACAGAAATAAATGTACAATAAATGCAATGTACTCCAGTCATCCCCAAACCATCCCCAACCCTGACCCCAGTCTGCGGAAAAATTGTCTTCCACGAAACAAGTTCCTGGTCCCAAAAATGTCGGGGACCGCCGCTTTAGAGCACACAATACCGTTATCTGAAAGAAGCTAGACTTGAAGGGCTGCTGACTGAATTCTACTGATACAAATTTAGGGGAAAACATTTATGGTGATATAAGTAAAAAGAGCAGAAACTTTTGGCAGGTAATGTCTGGGGCAGACGGCAAGGGAGGCTTCTGGGTGATTACACTTTTGCCTAGAGTTGGTAACATGAGTCTATTTTCTTTCCACAAATCACTCATTCATTCATTCATTCCTGCCCTACACTTTAGACTGTGCCCTTTAATATTAGTTTCCATTTAAGAAAAAACAAGCTTATCTTAAGAGGAATAGGAAAACGTTACTTAGCTCACAAAGTATATTAAAACCCAGAGAATTAAAGATGCTTCATATTTGTTAGCTTAACTTATTAGATTTACAAGCACTGTTTAAATGCTTGGAAGGTCTGTTTGCTAGCTAGACAATTGAAATACCAAAAAAAAAAAAAAGAAGAAGAAGAAAAAGAAAATCAAATGTGTTACATACATTAATTCCATTTAAGATACTTGAGGGAATTTCACGGTCTAAGTTTATAAATAGGATCAAACATTAATCAAAGTTGAATTCAAAGAGATAAAGAAGTCCTTTTTTTTAATGTGTGATTTTCATACATCAAATAACATTTTTTAAATGTAAGTTCCTAAGTGACCCTTGAATCATCTTTTCAGTGGACAAAAGCAGTTATCCAGGATATGGAAAATGTCATGGCGACAGCTCGGCGCAGTCTCTGGGATCAAATAAGGCATGCTGGGTGTCATCATCATTCCAAGTCTGTTTGTCCTTGTTGTGACTGTTGTCATGTGTCATACTGTGTCAGTGACAATCAGCAGTACAGATCCTTTTCTACTGGTGGTGTTTCTCAGCCACCCAATCCTACTTTCCCAACCCTGCAGTGTAGACAGATAGCACTGAACCATCATGGTACCTTGGGGGGATAGATTTGTGATCAAGACCCTCAAGGCCAACTCCGCCCCAGAGCCACACTGATACCCGGGGGGTCAAGAGGTGTGCTGTGCCAGGACTCATGACTCCTGGGCCCACAGTGGCTCTTCATCCCCCATCCCAAGGGAGGGCATGGTTCTGCAGACCCTCTGGGTCTGTGTGAACAAGGACATATGTGTAAGTACGGTCTCATGTAGAATCCGTTGTGAATCCGGAAGCCCAGCAGGTTCCTACCTTACAGGAAATATCACTGGCCAAGGCAGTCCCTCAAAGGGGCTAGGGGTTGGGGCAGCTGCTCCCCCATGTACGACTCTAACAAACACCTGTGACTTTGGATAATCAAACCAGGAGATCAGTGGCCTCCCACAGTGGAGAGTTTCTTCCCACTGAGTCCCGGAAGAAGGAGAAGTGCCTGTTGCATCTCTAACCCCAAAACCTCTGGTAACGGAGGAAGTAAAAAAAAAAAATGAAGGATTAAAGGGACATGGCTGTCAGTCAATGGAATGCTGAAAACAAATAAAATCAGTTCCATGTAGTGCAGTGTCGGAACCAGGGAGGATGCCCAGACCCAGACACGTTTATATCAAGTTATTGCAGGAGCTGGAGTGAGAACATGAACCTCCCTGGCACCATTCTCTCATCTGTTGAATGGGGGTTTTACAGGGCTTTTTCCTCTGCTGCCCTCCTACCCGCTGGGTCACTTGGAAGGTAACATGATCAGGATGGGGAGCAAGGGGTGCCAGGCTCCTGCAGAGATACCCTGGAAAGGCCCAGAACACTTAGGGGAAGGAAGTCCTAGCGCACATGTGTCAGCTGTTCATGCACGCACCAGCGCCCCCCTGCAAAGACGACGCATTGTGCAGACAGAACACAAGTTGATGGCAGATCCAGCGCTGGAGCCGATAGCAACGCGCTAGAGCTGGGAACACTGCGGAGGGATCAGATGTGCTGCTGTCTGCTGGGATCAAGGCTCAGAGGGGGTGTCTCCTGGGAGGCTTCCCCCTGCCAGGTCTGAAGCACAGGCAGGGCCAAGCCTTGACATTTATCTCTGATAAAGCAAGAACCGGAGCCTCCTCATCCCTGATGAGCTGTGGAGGCGGGCTCGGAACGGCTGGAAAGACTGAGCCTCCCACCCACTGCCCAGAAGGTCTGTGATGTGGAGAAAAAGACACATCACTGTGTTTCCATCACAACAGCAGAGGGAAGCTACAGTCCTTCCACCAGAATACTGCTGATGGTAGAATCTTCACCCAAAGGCCTTTTACTTTCATGTGATATCCAGCTTTATAAACAGTCACACTGAACATAGGCAACATGCAGGATGCCAGACCTGTGTGCTTATTTGTAACTAAAGAGGTATTTTCACAGAAAATGCATAGGCCACCCTGGAAGAGTCAGGGTTTGCCAGAGAAACAGACCCGTGGGCTGTATATAGTAATACATCAGAGATTTTCTGTGGGACATGGGAAACTCCTCTTCTGTATTAGTATACAGAGTCCACTCGTCTGTTTCTCCCTTTCCAGCTCACAGGCTGATGGCGGCTGAGAAGCCCCAGGATAAGCGGTTTGCAAGCTGGATCCCCGGGAAAGCAGTGGTGCACGCTCAGTCCTGGTCTGAAGGCCTGAGTCCTGGGGAGGGTGGGTGAGGGTGCGGGCCAGGGCACTGATGTGAGTCCTGGAGTCTGAGGCCTGAGAACCAGAAGCACAGGTGTCCAAGGGCAGGAGAAGACAGATGTCCCAGCTCACAGAGGAGGAATGCACCCTTTCTCGGCCTCCTTGTTCTACCAGGGCTCACAGTGGATTGAACGGCAATGCCCATCCGCACTAGGAGGGGTCTTCTTGACTCATGGGTTCACATGTGGGTCTCATCCAGAGACACCCTCCCAGACACACCCAGGAATAATGTTTCACCAGCTGTCTGGGCACCCCATGGCCCAGGCAAGTTGGCACATGAAATTAACCACACCACACACTCTGCCAGCACAGGAATCCTCTCCGCAAAAAGAGACTTGCCCTCCTAGAAGGCTGCTCCAGGGACCGGGCCCCTGAAACTGGCTCCTGAACCCCCACACACAAGGAGAAAGCCTCTCATCAATGCAAACTTGGTGATAACAAAATTACAAAGGCCACGTTTCTATTTCTGGAGGAAGGAAATAGTCCAGCTAAGACTTGTGGACATCCAGCCCATGGACCGAACTGTATGGAAACGTGGAAGCTTGGCTGCTCTGGGCAGGAATGCCGGGCTGGCTTTGCACAGCTTGTGAGCCCTGTGATGTCATCCAAAGCTGCTGAGGACAGGAGGCTCGGTGGAGCCTGAAAGTGTGTGCAGCTGGAGGCCTCTCAACGCTTCTCATCGGATTTCACACTGGATGCAAGAGTGTCCCTGTCTTTCTGGGACACCCACTTTGTTCTCACACGGATGAGAAGACCCGTGGGAAGGGCTGCCGCTGCTCCGTCTTCTCTGACGAGCTCAGTCATGGTATTTATTTGGAGTGATTAACTGAGAGAACAGAGCTTCTCTCTTAGAATTAGTCTCCCCTGGTGGACATCCTAAGCTGGTGTTTTTTCTTTTTTCTTTAATTTTTAGAAAAGGAGTAAGATTGGTTTTTGCTATAGTCTCATTACATCATGCTTCTTTTGATAGAATCTGTAGAAAATAAAGACAAAACCAGACTCGCTGAGCCTGGCCCTCTGGAAGGCCACAGTGAGGAGAAGGTTTGAACTCCTTATTCAGAAGTGGTCCCCAGGGCCCTCCGCTGCAGGGGCGACGCTGGGCGTGGCGTGAAGCCAGGTGAGCCGTGCGCCATTGTGGCTGGACTGTTTCCTGTTCAGAGAATGCAACTGCTCATTTGCTCAGTGGTGTCAGCGAACAAGCGGCATCCCACGGGTGAAACCCCAAACGCCTGGCAAGACCCCAGCCCACATTCATGCGAGTGTGTGAGCCTCACACGCAGCACACGGGGCCACTGCTCAGGAAGGCCAAGGACAGGGTCTGCAGGGCTCCAAGCCCAGTGGAGCTGGGAGGGAGGAAGGGACTTACAGAGAAGGAGGCTCAGCCACACAGCCAGGTGCCCCGAGCCACACAGGCACCTGGCCAGCAGTGTCCAAACCCAAGGGGCCCTGCTGTTCTGGAAGTTGGAGAAAGCCCCCAAACAGGTTCTCCACTTACTCTCAGGGCCAACTATCAATGGTCCTTGACATCCCCTGATGGTGGGTCCTTTGATCCACCCCTTGCCAAGGCTACAACCCCATCCCTTCTCACACAGCAGGGCCTTCAGCCCTCCTCCTGCCTCCCGTGCCCTCAGCCCAACCCTGTTTGGGGCAAGCCCGGATCTTCTACTTCTGTAAAGAGATGGAGGCATCAGATTCAGTGCCTTCCACTTCCTATTGTTTTTCCAACTCAGATTCATTGGTCTCGACCCTACAGGTCCATGGGGAGAAGCATCCCTAGCTGCTGTCTTACATTAGCTCTGCCATATTCTGGCAGCAACCCTTTGGACAAACCATATCATCTTCCCAAGCCCCTGGTTCCTTATCTCTAAGTATCAGAGACACCCACACTTATCACCCAGCATGATCTCATCCCACGTAAGTCCTAGGTAATCGGGGCCAAGAGCTGCTCCGAAGTTAAACAATGTGATCTCTATCAAGAATATGAGAACACGAGGCTGCAGGGAGCCATGATCACACTGCTGTACTCCAGCCTGGGTGACGGAGTAAGACCCTGTTTCAGAAAATTAATAAAATAATAACACGACAACAGCTCCTTGATAGGATAAACACAGAGTTAACTGTATGACCAGCTCTCTACTCCTAGGCATGTACCTAGGAGACTTAAAAGCAGTGTTCAAATACATACTTGCACAGGAGTGTTCGTAGCAGCATTATTCATAATAGACAAAAGGTAGAAGCAATCAAGTGGTATATCACAAAATGTGGTATATGTACACAAAGAAATATGGTAGTGTTCCTCCATAAAAAGGAATGAAGGTTTTTTACTTGTTTGTTCGTTCGTTCATTTTCTGAGACAGAGTTTTGTTCTGTCACCCAGGCTGGAGTGAAATGGTGTGATCCCAGCTCACTGCAACTTCCACCTCCCAAGCTAAAGCAATTCTCCTGCCTCAGGCTCCTGTGTAGTTGGGACTGCAGGTATGTGCCACCATGCTCAGCTAATTTTCGCATTTTTAGTAGAGACGGGTTTTCGCCATGTAGGCAAGGCTGGTCTTGAACTCCTGATTGCAAGTGATCTGCCTGCCTCGGCCTACCAAAATGCTGGAGTTATAGGTGTGAGCCATGGCACCTAGCCAGGCATGAAGTTCTGACACACGCTACAGTGTGGCTGAGCCTTGAGAACGTTATGCTCTGTTAAATAAGCCAGACACAAAGGGCAACATGGTGCCTGATTCCATTTACATGAAATATCCAGAATAGGCAAATACATGGAGATAAGAAGTACACAGATGGTTACCAGGGACTGGGGAGGAGGGAATAAGGGGTGACTGCAAATGGGTGTGGAACTCCTTTTTGTAGGGACATGATAATGGTTTCTCAGCATTGTGAACATATTTAATGCCTCTTAGTTCAGCCACTTCGAAATGATTAATACCATACATTATATGTTTTGTATATTGTTAAAACAATTAAAAGGGAGGCCCTCAGACTAAGGCCACCCTAATGTCTTGGGTTCTTACGTAAGCAAAATTAAACTGAAGACCAGGCACAGTGGCTCACGCCTGTAATCCCAGCACTTTGGGCGGCTGAAGCAGGTGGATCACTTGAGGCCAGGAGTTCGTGACCAGCCTGGCCAACATGGTGAAACCCTACTTCTACCAAAAATACCAAAACACTTAGCCAGGCATGGTTGCAGGCGCCTGTAATCCCAGCTACTTGGGAGGCTAAAGTGGGAGAATCACTTGAACCCGGGAAGGGGAGATTGCAGTGAGCTGAGATCACACCACTGCAATCCAGCCTGGGCAACAGACTGAGACTCTTGTCTTGACAAAAAAAAAAAAAAAAGAAGAAAAAAATGAAACAAGCTCAGCCAATCACAGGAAGCCATGTAAACATGAGTTCTATCACCAGGGACTCCCCCCAGCCAGAGAGTTCAGATGAAAGGGCTGCTCTACTTTAACCAATTAAATAATTTCTTTGCTCTGCTTCCACATTCACCCTACAAAAGCTTTTCCTCCAAGAACCTTCAACAGAACCCCCAACTGCCCAGGATCTGGAGCTGTGCTATTCAAGAACAGCTTTCTGCTCAAATAAACCCTTTAAAGTTCTAATACACCTAGTTTATGTTTTAACAGTATCTTACCACAATTTTTTTTTTCAAGATGAAGTTTCCCTCTTTTTGCCAGGCTGGAGTGCAATGGTAAGATCTTGGCTCACTACAACCTCTGCCTCCTGGGTCCAAGCAATTCTGCCTCCGCCTCCCAAGTATCTGGAATTACAGGCATGTGCCTCTACACCCGGCTATTTTTTTATATTTTTAGTAGAGATAAGGTTTCACCATGTTGGCCAGGCTGGTCTCGAACTCCTGACCTCAGGTCATCTGCCTACGTCAAGCAAACTCTGGTGATTCAGCTCCTTCCTGCCCCTGTCCAGGGTTTCCCTTTAAACACAGACTCTATGACACCTTAATTACTGGCTTCTCCTTGGCCATCGTAATGGACAGAATAACAGCCCTACAAAGACGGTCACGTCCCAGTCCTTACCCTAGTCCATTTCCCAGTCTTTATTCCAGTCCAGGTCTTACTTAGTCCACGTCCCAGTCCACATCCCAGTCCATGTTCCCGTCTGTGTCCCAATTCCTGGAACATGTGAACATGTCACCTTACATGGCAAAAGGAACTTTGTGCGTGCAATTAAGGAACTGGAGATGGGGAGATGATCTCAGGTTATCTGGGTGGGTCCAAGTCAATCAGAGTCCTTATGCAAGGGAGGCAGGAGGGTCAGAGAAAGAGGTGCGTCCTTGGAAACGGAAGTCAGTCTGAGAGACTGGAGGGTGGCATGCTGCTGGCTTTGAGGATGAAGGGGCCATGAGCCAGGGAACACCGGTGACCTCTAGAAGTTGAAAAAGGCAGTGAAATGGGTCCTCTTCCAGAGCGTCCAGAAGGAACACAGCCCTCACCACCCATTTTGCATGTAAATCTGTATAATTTTAAGTCACTAAGTTTCTGATAATTTCATGCAGCAGCAAGAGACAGACAAGTAATACAGTCTTCCAACATATTTGGTTCCACCACCATTACTCTATGTTCTTCAGCCTCGGCCCTCGGCATCCACTCCATCTTTCATTCCCTCTCTCCCTCATCCTGCCTGAGAAATTCCTACGGTTGTTCTCTTCCCCTCACCATCAGGGACTTCTCCTTGGACCTTACGTGTATGGACATAGCCACAATCAAGCTGCATTTTGAACACTCTCCCAACAGAGAATAATTCTTGTCTTTCCAATGGCTCCCAACAGGAGGACTAAGGAACGGATGGTAACCATGCTCCATTGCTGCAGAAGGCATTATGGACTCTTCCAATTAAAGGTATTTTAATTACTCCTAGTCCCACAGCCCCAGCTTGGTCTCCCAGCCTTCTGATAAGGATGTTACAGGAGTGTGAGAATGGTATTCTTCCCAAGACAGATTCTCTAAGGCCCACCTGAGCCGCTGTCCTTCCCTCTGGAATCCACTTTAATTACGCTTTGCTGGTCACAACACTACATCTGAAGAGGAAATTGTATAATCCCTTTAGTGACAATTAAAAGGAAGGATTCACCTGCAGGTCATCGAGAGCATCTCAGAAACACTGCCTGGCCATTCTCTCCTTTTCTCACTTTAATCCTGTTATCTTGTTTCCTTGGGGCATCTTTCTTTATTACTTTCAAAACCTTATCAGAGAGGAAGAAAAACAATCAGAATATTTACAGGATGGTTATCTTGCAGTGGTTGGAATCCATGTAAGGTATCTCAGAGAACTTTACACCCAGAAGGGTCCTTGAAATGGAGAAGAGGCACTGATGCTCTTGATCCTGGCTTCCCTGGTCCTGAATCAGAAGGGTCCTGCAGACACAGATGATGGCTCTTTGGAAACTGGTTCTGTGATTGAGGGCTGATGTCCATCAAGGGTAGGAGCAGACAGGCAGATACCATGAGGACCGCCTGGCACCCACTCCTTACCTCGCAAGGAGAACTGGGCCCAAGCTTCAGAGTCCAGGGGTCGGGATCTGTTTGCTCAGAGGGACAGCTTCTGTTTGAAGATCTGTGTCCTTTTAAAAATTCATAAAGAAAGAGCCTTGGAGAGAGAGAAAGAGCACAGACAGGAAGACGCTGTAATGACAGAAGTCAGTACTCAGAGGGGCTCAAGTGAAAGTGGAAAGCAGAACAAGCAGTGTTTGCCTGAATTTGGAATGAACATCCGTCAGATGTACATGCTCCAGGAGTTTGCAAAGTGCTTGCCCATGCACCGTGCACCTTTCTGGGTGGTCCCATGCCTCTCTCCCTGCCAGACAGCATTCATGGCTATACCTCAGCAACCCGGCACCAAGCACACTGTGGCCAGTGGGTGCTCCATCAATGCACAGAAGAGCAAATCCATGATCTCAATGGGTTCCCCCTCCTCACTTGCCTGTTTTGCGGAAGAGAAAATGCCATTGTCACACAGGAAAGCTTCCAGCCTGTTCCAAATGCCTCCTCATTGACCTAACTGCCCAGCACGCTGGGCTGGACGGGACTCTGCAAGGGCTCAGTGAGGCATTTGATATGGTTAGGCTTTGTGTCCCCACCCAAATCTCATCTTGAATTGTAATCCCCAGGTGTTGAGGGAGGAACCTAGTGGGATGTGATTGGATCATGGGGGTGGTTTCCCCCACGCTGTTCTCCTGATAGTGAGAGAGTTCTCAAGAGAGCTGATGGTTTTATAAGCGTTTGGCAAGTTTCTCCTTTGCTCCCTCCTCTCCCCTGCCACCTTGTGAAGAAGGTGCTTGCTGCCCCTTCACCTTCCACCATGACTGTAAGTCTCCTGAGGCCTCCCCAGCCAGGTGGAACTGTGAGTCAATGAAACCTCTTTCATTAATAAATTACCCAGCTTCAGGTAGTATCTTTATAGTCACATGAGAACAGACTATATAGCATTCTATATATTTGTTCATCCTTTGGAAACTCTAGCACCTTTCATTGCCTTACTCACATCAGGTATCAGGCATAAAATGGACAGATGTCCAGTTGGCTCATTCCAGCCCCTTCAAATGCCTCAAGAAACTGAAAGCACAGACCTAGCCCTGAAAGGCCACATGATTTTGCACACCTTGTTAACCTCAGTTCCTCTCCTGCAATGGACTGAGAGTACCTGCATCTCAGGGCTTCTATGAGTGTTACCCAAGACAGCAAATTGGGCTCTGCCTGAAAGCTGCGGGTGTGTGGTCAGTCATTAAAAACCTCTTTCTCCCTTGATGACGTGGCCACTTCCCTCAAGAAGCTCAGCCCCTCAGAGTGTTGAGACAGTGACTCTAAAAAGAAAACGCTTTGGGAAACCTGTGTTTGAAGCATGCATAGACTCTTGGGGCAGGGACTGGAGAGAAAAGCAATCTCATCCAAAAGCTTCACCCCCCTTTAAGAACTGTTTTTCAGGAGAGCACAATGCTCAGAGGCAGAAAAAATACTGCATGATTCCACTTACGTGAGGTCCCTAGAGGAATCAAATTCACAGAGACAAAAAATAGAATGGTGGGTGCTAGGGGGCGTGGAGGAGATGGGGTGCTAGCATTTGATGGCTATAGAGTTTCAGTTTGGGAAGATAAAAAAGGTCTGGAGATGGATGTTGGTGATGGTTGTATGTGAAAGTACTAAATACCACTGGATTGTATATTCAAAAACAGTTAAGATGATAAATTTTCTGTTATGTATATTGCACACCAAAAAATGAATGGATAAATAAATAATAGATAAACAATGGTAGCAGTTACACAGTAGGAGCTATCGCTTATGTAGGGCTTCCTGTGTGGCTTTTGGGTTCCAATTCACTAAGTACATGAGAGACGCAGGTAGGAAGCTGTTAGGAAGAGGAGGGAACACCAGTGAGAAATGTGGGTGTGTGTTTGCCAGGGCTGCAGAACAAATGACCGCCGAACGTTACTTCCCCATGTTCTGGAGGCCAGTAAGTCCAAGATCAACCTTCCAGCTGATTTGGTTCCTGACGAGGGCTCTTTTTCCAGCTTTTAGGTGGCAGCCTTCTCACTGTGTCCTCATGTAGCAGAGGGAAAGCTCTGATGTCTCTTTTTATAAGGATGCCAGTCCTATCAAGTTAAGTCCCCACTCTTAGAACTATGTTTAACCTTAATTTTCTCCTTAAAGGCCCTATCTCCACATGTAGTCACATTGGAAACTAGACCTTCAACATACAAGTGGAGAGGAATGAACTTTGTTCAAAACAGCAGGGAAAGATGGATTAGATATAGATGGGGACAAAGACTGGCTCAACTTTGCCCTGTCAGGGCTCAGGAGATACTGAGGTGTTTGAGAAGCAGAAAAAGCAGGGAGGAAAAGTGGTATCTTAGGGGATGATGGGGGCAATTATAAGCTTTCTTTCCTCTGCTGAGTTTGAAATAAGCCCAGGACTGGCAGTAAAGACCACCCTGGAGCTCTGTATATATGCCAGGGCTGGACTTGAAAATAGGAAGCCGTGAATTCATGAGTTCACCCAGCTTGACCCTGTGCCTGAAGAGCAGCCCAGGTAGCAAAACAAGAGAGCCAAGCTCACTGGGCTTAGAGTCAAGGGAAGGGAGGAGCACTGACCACAGCTGGTCAGGGATAAATCAGCAGAAGAGCATTGAAAAATGGGAAAGAAGCATTTAGAAAGGAGGGTGAGGGAGGAGGAGCGTGGCCCAGGTGCTGCGAGCAAACACGTGAAGGCTGAAAAGAGACTGAGGCTGCACAGCTGAAAAAATATATAACACTAAATGGTGGAGTCTTGAAAAAAAAAAACAACTGCACTGGTCAGAGTTAAACAGGGAAGGAAGATTTTATCTAAGACTATTGCTCCCTGAGAGAGAAACTGAACTCAACTCCACTGAAACAAGAGGTGTGAGGGTTTTGAAGCTTTGGAGTGAGCTGGGGGTAAAGTCCTGGAGGACATGGGGGTAGGGGGAAGGTGGGCCGACGCAATCAGGCCCTGTGTGTTTGCCAGTCGCTCCTCATCAACATCAGGCTCCCCTCCCTCAGGGACTGGGAGCTGGAGGCACAGTCTTCCTAAGGATCATGTTTGAAGAGACTGCTCCCAGGTTCTCAAGAAATACATTCCTGGGTTATAGAAGATTTCCATCCTAAAAGGGCAGAGACAAGACTTACAACTGCGATTTCTCTCAAGCCACTGCTCCAAGCAAAGGGAGGTCAGGGGCTGCGAGTCAGGAAGAAGCCTGCCCAAGCCTCAGCCAAGCTGATGGGAACATTGAGGCCATCCTGGTCAAGTCCTAGAATCACCTGAAGGACATGGAAATGGAAGCTCAGAAAGGAAGAAAGACGCATTCAGTACAGAGCCAACTGTCCACCCTGAGCACCTGCAGCTCTGTTTTCAGAGTCCTGGGGCACCAGCTCCCGAGGTCAGGAAGGCAGCAGCTGGGCAGCTCCGGGGGTGAGCAGTGGGCCCCAGGGGTCTCCCCACACAGGCACGGAGAAGGGCTGTGGAAAGGTTCCCGCCCTGTACATCTGCATATTCAGCCCTTCAGCCACTGCACTAACTTCTCACCATCACAATTCCCATTGTGCAGATGAGGAAACAGGAAAACAAACAACCTTCCCAAGGCTCCCAGAGCTAGATCCATCTGCATGTTCCTCACTCTCCTCCTGCCTTCTGCCGGGACACCATGCTTACTTGGATTCACAAGCATGCCCAGTAAGGAGTAGCCTTCATAAAAACAAGCCACATGAAGGCCTTGTGTTCACAGGAGAGTCTGTGTGTAGCTGCTCATATTTGGAAAACTTTGACATTTGATCCCAACTTTTTCCCCCTTCCTTTTTATGCAATGAAAATCGATACCATAAAACCTCAATAGTGCCAAAATATTGCAGCAGCAAAAGCGCTGTTGGCAAATCTATTCACATCCGACAGAGCACAAACACCAGGGTGTCAACCCTGTAGCAGGAGACTGAGCATTCAGCTTGTTTGGGACGTGACATGCCTCAGAGATCACACCCACGCGGTGGGATCGGAAGGCTCCCGTGACTGCACCGGGTCCCCTTGTGCCTCCCTCCCACCTGGTCGACACTCTGGAATCGGACTGCTTGCGGGCACACCTGCAGGAAGGCATCATAACTGCCCGGCGAGGCAGGGGCCCGGGGAGGCAGCAGCCCAGCAAGGCAGGGGCCTGGGCACACTGTCCCTTGGATTTGGGAGGATGCAGCCACTGTCTCCCAATCTACAAAATGTTCTCTGTAAGCAAGACCAGCTTGTTCCCAAGCCTCACGGCTCCTGCCCTGTAATTACCAGCAGGGAAGCAGGGGCCTCACTAGACAACCAGAATCAGGGCACCAGTCTTTTACTTGCTGAGGAAGTGCCCAGAAACTCCCAAGTCCTCCTGGAAGAGCTGGGTGGAAGCCCACCACTCATGCCAGGCCTGAGTCCTCGGAACATGAGCACCCAGGTGGCTCCTGCTTGCTGCTCAGATGGCTGAGTTGTCCCACAGCTCACATGTGGGTCACCCGCCAGCTTTAGGGGTTTACTTCGGTGCCCCTTCCCACTGGGCCACAAGCACCTGGCTTTACTGGGTCATGATGAGGGAGTATGTCGGAGGCCTCTGCAGAGGTGTGGGGAGAGCCATGAGGGTGGAGCACACCTGGGTGGACAGGAAGTTTCTCCAGCTGCAGGTGTCAAGGAGGTCCCCACCTCCATGGTTCTCTAAGTGTCAAGGTAGACCGCAGCCCCCATGGTTCTGTAGGCCTCGAATCTGCGCCTCTGCTTGTCTTAGCCTTCGCCTGGAAGGTCAACATGCTAGGAGGAATGGGGGGAGGCTGAGAGTGCAGCCAGGACTCATCTCCGTTCCTCTGAGTCTCCGCCTGGCCATACCTTGTGAACCGACTGCCAGGAGGAGGTGGCCACAGGGCAAGATGGCCTCGTGGGACTCAACATTGTACCTGTAGCCTCCGGCCCAGGTTCCCCTGAGCAGCGTTCCTTCCTTTCCAAAGCACCAGCACCACCTGCTCCCACAGCTTCTGTTCAGGGAAATACAGGGGCCTGGGGGTCAGGAGCCAATGCCAAGGGCAGCCCCCCCTCAGTGGGCACTGCCCTGAGCCAGGGACCATGCTAGACACTCTTGCACTGTTTCACAGAGCACACAGAATCCTACACGGAAGTTGTCAAAATCCCCTCCAGTTTACAGGTGGGGAAATGGAGGCCTTCAGGAAGTTAAGCGGTCCCATCCAAAGTCACAGAAGAAACACGGCTGAGTCAGAATGCAAACCTGCTCTGCCTGCACCCCAATTCCAAGATTTCCCTCTGCAGAAGAAAGGGCCGCCCGCCTGTTGCCTAAGGACTGGAGGGGATTTGAATTGGGTGTCTAGGCCCCTTGCCAGGACACACAGCAGCTGCACTCTCTCCCGTCCCTGGAGTCTGGGCTTCATGGGTAAGGGGCTGTTGGGAGACTAAGCCTGAGTCATGGGGGACGGGGTGCTTAGGCCTTGGGGTCTTTCGGCATCTGGAGGAGAGATATCCCTGACCCACCTTGTTGGCCTGAGTTCCTCAGGGCACAGGATGAGGGACATGTCCGTCCCTCTCTCATTCAGCAAAGGACTGAAGGCATCTCCCACTCCAAAGGGAGCTGGTGCAGACAGGACTGAACCCAGAGGAGAGAAACCCAAGCCCATGGCTTGGACTAGCACAGCAGAAACACAAGGACGCTGCTCTCAGGGAAATCAGGACCACCCACTTCCTGCACTTAACTGGCTTGTGACCGTGGCCAAATCAGGTCTCCCACAGGAGCGCCAGGCTCTTTGTCTGGACAGGTATGGGGGACTCGATTCTCAGGGATGCTGGCCCTGCAGCTGCAGCGGCACACCCTTCCTCACTGTTCTGTGGCTGCGTGCCCAAGATGGGGATTACCACGGGATGGGTGTCGGTATTTTGATAAATGAAGGAACACAGAAAGAAAGGAGGGAAGCCACGTGAGGCCACACCTGACAGACAGGGGGACGTACTGGGCATGGCAGGTCGGCGCCAGCATCCTTCAGCTCCTTCTCATGTGCCCGTGAGGCTGTAGAGTCCAAAAGCTGGAAAGTGGTATTTCCCAGACCCACTTGCCCGTAAGGTACTGGAGGGAGAAGGGGCCACATCACTGACACCACCTCCTGCCTCCATAGCCCGTTGCTGGTGAGCCCAGCTGTGGGACCTTCCAGACCCCAATCTCCACCTTCCTGGGTGTCGGGAGCCAGTTGTGGCCACAGAAGAGCATCCGATGCTTGGGTTGCAGCCACAGTCAGGTTGGTTCTGCAAGCCAAGTCTCAGCTGCGGCTCCTTCCTCCTCGCCTTCTCGGGTGAGTAAGGTGGAGGCATGACATGGTGGGGGCTGGCTTAGGGGGGGCCTGGGCTCCATTTCTGGAGCGGGGACCAGAGCCTGCTCCTCCGAGCTCTGCTGGATGCTGCAGACACCCAGTTCCCAGCATGAACTGCTTTCCTGCGGGAACACACACCCAAAGCTGCTGTGTCTTTTGCAGAGCCCCAACACCAGGCTCAAACAGCCCTTCCTGTGGTCTGAATGTTTGCGTCTCCACTAGGTTCTTTTGTTGACACCTAATCCCCAGTGCAATAGTCTTAAGAGATGGGACCTTCAGAAGCTTAGGTGGTAAGGGTGGATTCTTCATGATTGGGAATTCAAGCCTTTATTAAAGAGGCCCTGGGAGCCTGTCTGCTCATCCACCACATAAGGACAGAGCAAGAAGGCCCCATCCCTGAAGCAGGAAGCCCTCACCGGATCCGAACCTGCCTGGTGTCTTGTTTTTGGACTTCCAGCCCTCAGTTTAGGTTATTTTGCTCTAGCTGCCCATATGAACCAAGACCACCAGGGTCCTCTTGCCAGAGCCAATAAGCACCTAGATTTACAGGTGAGTGGGAAGAGAGCCAGGAGGGATGCCTGATGAATATCTCCTCCAGGTCCAGGGCTGTGGGCTCAAAGAAGGGAAAGCAACCACCAGGCTTCTCCCAGGCTGCCCTATGGGACAGACAGGGTCACAGTAGCCGCCCCTCCGGGTGGAGGGAAGACAAGTTGGGAAGTTCTGCCTTGCTTTTTGTCTCAGGCTCCAGGGATGAAGGGAGGACACCCCATCAGGCAGGAGCTGGGCTTGCTTTCCTCACAGGGTGAGAGCAGGACTGTGTGGCACCCATTGGCAAGGGTGGCACTCAGTTTCCCTGCATCCAGAGCACCATCAGGGCTGCCTGACTCAGCACGCCTGCACCAAGGGTCTCAGGCGATGCTGGCAGGATCGGGGAGACATTGGGTTGCTTAGAATAGACCGGCTGCCTTCCAAATCACAGAGATTTAAGGGGATGGGATGCCCAGGCTCCAGTCCAGTGCCAGCTTGCAGCTGAGAGGTGAACTGGAAGGCAGAAACACCGACGGATGGCAAGGGTGACGAGGTGCTGCCACTCGGAGCCCAGAATGCCCAGCGAGCCCTGTCCTGGCAGATCTCATGCCCTGGTGGGTATGAGATTCCGTGCACTGGTCCCAGGACAAAGATTCCCTGAGTGCAGAGGCCCAGATAGGACAGGGTGGTAGGAAGGCCACCCAGCCCCACGCACCCCGCATGGTCTCCTGCCTGCCTGTCCCAACACCGTGGGTTCTGGCTCCTCTTCATCCCAGATGCCCACCATGTCTTGTCGAGCACACATATGACCACTCAAACCTGCTCAAACCAAGCATTCCTGCCAGAAGCCCCAGTCTCTACAGTAGCGATGGTGGCTGCCTCCCCTGCCAGCTCTGAGTTTTCATCAATACATTCTATAAATGGGAATCGATGCCCTTCACGGCCCTTCTCCCATCACGGCCTTTTCAGTAGCTTTGGCGTCAAGCCAGCGGCTATTTAAAGTCTTCGTGATGCTTGGACTTGCCTACATTAATATTCAAATGTTGTTGTAATTATCCCTGACACTTATTGAGTTGTGGCTGGGCCAGGCACTTCATATGTAGACTTCATTCAATCTTCGGGACTGACCTATGATGTATGCACAATGACCGTCCCTATCCCCTGTACTCATCCTCAGATGAGGAAGCCCAGCTCAGAGCAGGGAGAAGGGGCAGTCCCACAGCCACCTGCTAGAGGCAAAGGTGAGATGTGAACATGACACTCCATCTCCAGAATCTGCCTCTGCTTAAAAAAAGTCATCCAAGACCTGGAGATAAGCAAAAGGCTGGCTTGCGACGCCACTGGAGGATACTGTCTAGCAGCTCACACAGGCAAGAGTTGGTCCTTTAGGGATGCTCCTTTCCTACTGATTAGTTCCCAGACTTTGAAATTCCTGGTCAAGCTGAGGATTTCTGCCTGGCAAAGATGCAAATGACTACTACCTGTGAAGAAGATAACCCCTCAGGTGATGACTTCACTGCCCTGGAGGACAGCAACCAGCTTTGCCTTTCATGGAGCAACCTTATTTCAGCTCACCTTTCTGGCTTACACTGTAAGCACCTGTTCCTCAAATTCTTCTTTGAATGGGGTTCACTCTCCTGCCAGCAGCTCCCTGTTCAGTGAGGTAAGTTATCTTGGAGGAGTGTTCATTCTGTATGTGCAGAAAAGTCCTATTTTTACCTTTTCAGAGGGATGTTTTGATTGCTCTAAGCTCCCGCCCTGAATAAAGCCTGCCCCTCCTCAGAGTTCCAGCTCCAAAGGCCCTCCTCTTTAAGCTTTCTCAGTCCAGCTTCATCCTCTGACCATTCCACCAAATGACACTCATCTTTAACTGCAACCCCACCTCTATAAGATGTGTGCTATAAAAGAAAATAAAATATCAGGACCCTCTATATGTATTATGCCAAGGGAGAGGCTAAGCCCTAGAGACTGAGTTATGCAGCATGCTTGGAATTCCACTTCTTAGATTACAGATGAACTCTCTTCCTCATTGCTCTTGTACCAGGCCTCCCCCTTCCAACCCAAGACTTTGCTATGGATTCACTGCCTCCTTTATTACCCTGTACCCAATTCAGACCAGACAGCGCTCAAGACCCCATGACTATCACATCTTCAGTGCAGAATGTTAAATATGCCTTTTCTGAAAGAAAAAGACTACCTCGACTAATCACACTGTTGTAACCATATATTAAGCCTTAAGTAGAAGGGTGTTGAAATTCTGTTCAGCTTCCCTGAACTTTGTTTATGTAAGCAATCCCAAACTTCTGCACTTCGGAACACCGACTTCCATTCTTTGGAATCTGCACTTCCCAGGGGGCTCATCCTCACTTTGCACTCAATGAACTCTCTTTAAACTAGATTCTGACCTTTTGTTTACATTAGGTTTACAGTGCCTATAGCACATACACAGCCCTGCTCACCCCCACCCCCAGCCAACAAGGGCTTTCAATTAGGTGACCTTCACCTGTCCTCTCTCCTTGAGTTCCTGCAACTCCAATAGAATATATATATATATATATATATATATATATATATATATGCGCCTTTCATTTCTACCCATATTCAATCTACCCACTGGGAGTCCCTGCAACCCCAATAGAAGATATATATATATATATATATATATATATATATATATATATACATATATACGCCTTTCATTTCTACCCGTATGCAATCATTTCTACCCATATGCAATCACAGGGACGGCACACATCTCTCAGCTGTTGGAAGGATGAACAGATGGATGGATGTTGAATGTTGAATGGATAAATGGATGTGTGGATTGATAGATGGGTGAATGGTAGATACATGGATGATGGATGGATGGAGGGATGGATGGACGTGTAGATGCAAGGATGGATGAATGGATGGATGGATGGGTGTGCAGATGGAAGGATGGATGGATGGATGGATGGATGTGTGGATGGAAGGTTGGATAGATGGATATGTAGATGGAAGGAAGAATGGATGGACGGAGGGATGAATGGATGGATGTATGGATGCATGGATGGATGGATGGATGAATGGATGTGTAGATGCAAGGATGGATGGATGGATGAATGTGTAGATGGAAGGATGGATGGATGGATGTGTAGATGCAAGGATGGATGAATGGATGAATATGTAGATGGAAGGATGGATGGATGGATGTGTAGATGGAAGGATGGATGGATGGATGGACAGATGGATGGATATGTAGATGGAAGGATGATAGATGACAGATGGATGGATGGATGGTGGATAGATGATGGATGGATGAATGAATGATAGATGATGGATGGATGGTGGAGAGATGGAAGATGGATGATGGATTGATTGATGGATGGGTGGCTAGATGGACAGATGGATTATGCTATATCAGAAGACATGCTTGGCCCTTATTTGTGCAGTTCTAAAAAGCTGCAGCTTAGCCTTTGAGTCCGTGGGTGACCTTGGGTAGACCAAGTCTTCTCTCTGGGTCTCAGTTTCCTGACCTATTAACTGTGGGATTAGACTGGCTGATTGCAGAGGCTTCCCCCCAGCTCTCAGTCTCTGATTGTATTACATATTCTATAAATTGATTCACAGAGAAATCTTTGAACATCCAGAGTCTCAATGACAGTAAGTTTAGAGAGAAAAATATTAATAACGTGAAATTCAAAAACAAAGCAAAAACTCTCCCATCACAATCAGAGTTCTGTTTGTTGGGAAACTGCTGAAGCTGAGAGGGTGGAATCATCCACCGGCTCATTATTTATTTACAAGGTGAGCTCCAGCAGCAGGGACGCCTCCTCTCCACCAGTGTTGCCTGGGAGGGACAGAAAACGGAGAAGTTTCAGGGCTGTTGGAGCAGAACTTGACCTTTCCACCTTCTCCTTCCCTGAAAGGCGTGCAGGTGGCCAGAGCCGGCTGGGCATCTGTGAGCAGTGGGCAGGGGTGCTGGGTCCAGAAAAACTGGCCGCCTGCCCCTGCAGATGATTGAAGAGAGAGGAGCTGAGAGGTTGGCATCTCCCTTCGGGTGAGTAATTTGATGGTTTTGACAGAGAAGGGAATTTTCTGTTTTCCTCAGCCTGGGAACTTGGCTTTCTAATACCTAGCCGGTGCATCTATTCCCATTTCAATGCGGACTGATTTTCAGCTGCCAGGGACCCCTGCAGCTCTTTTCTATCGCATTTGCATTGCAATAATTGGAGACTGCAGGGGATTGGGAGCCAATTTTTTAGCTGTGAGCTTATCAATGCAGGAGTCTGCCCAAAGTTAACTTCATCTTGTTCCAGGAAAGGCAGCCCCCTCCCACTCCACACCCAATCTGACACCTACTTCAAAATGAAAAGAAGAAAAGTTAATAAAAATCAGAAGGTTCACTAGACTGAATACTTAACATCACTGTGGTGATCAAAAATGTGTAAGAATATCTCACGGAAGATGTACACAGAGCTCAGATTAAGAAATTCCGTCCCGGAGAAACAGACAGCTTTCTTCTTCAAAGCTCCTGTGTATCAAAGTCTCTTAAAGAAAGAGAAGTGGGTGGGAATGAAAACTGGGTTTTGAAGACTCTTCTAGGAAGACAGAAAAATGCCCTCCTACATGATAACGAGTTCTCACAGAAAGGGCAGCTTCCCATTAACTGCAGTCACAGAAGGTCCTTGATGGTCAGGACTGCAGAGTGCTGGGCCCAAGCTCTCACAGAATCTTGGGTGAAGAAACAGGAATGACAGAGCGGGAGACCCACAGGGAGAGTGAGGTTTGCTCAGAGGTTGCGGGATGCAAACCCTGCCGGGGTGTTCATTCGCTGATGAGACAGTTCGGCCGGGTGGAGACACTTCCTGGATGTCAACTGAGACTCAGAGCAGGAGGGAGATCCGGACATCCAATGCAAGAGGACCAGACAACTGCCAGCAGCCCAGCCAGCCTGGCTCCTGCGATAAGCACACAGCTGTAGGCAGAGCCGTCCATGGAATCCGCTTAACTCCTGATGGCCCAGCACTTGGTGCAAACATGTAATATAGCAAGTGAGAGACGGCCTCAGAGATAGGCCAGGTCCAGGTCCTGGTTCAGCCAGCCTCTAGCCAGGTGACCTTGGAGGTACTTGACCTCCTCCTACCGGGTTTTCTCATCAGTTGCCATGGGTTACTAGCTCTCTACCAGGAGTGCTGCTGGGATTAACTTCTAAAAATATCCATCAAGGCTGGGCTCAGTGGTTCATGCCTGTAATCCTGGCACTTTGTGAGGCCGAGGTGGGTGGATCACTTAACATCGGGAGTTCGAGACCAGCCTGGCCAAGATGGTGAAACCCCGTCTCTACTAAAAATACAAAAATCAGCCAGGCATGGTGGTACAGACCTGTAATCCCAGCTACTTGGAGGCTGAGGCAGGAGAATTGCTTAAACCCAGGAGGTGGAGGTTACAGTGAGCTGAGATCGCTGCCACTGCATTTCAGCCTGGGCGACAAAAGCGAAACTCTGTCTCAAAAAAATAATTTAAAAAATCAAATAAGATAAATTACACATAAAACATGTAGAACACCCACCATGTTTGTGAAAGAAGAAGACGAGCCCCAGGTCACCTGCTCACCCATGCCCTAAATCCAGCAGACACGAGCAGGCCATGGGAGGAGGGGCCCACAGGGTAGCGTCTGCCCCTAGAAAGGAGCCATAGAAGGTCCGGAGGAATAGGGTTCAGGGCTCTCCAGGCCGCGCTTGCACCTACTCACACTGACATGAGGGGCTGCTGTGAGGGCAGCCCGGGCTGGTCTCAGAAGGGAGAAGAGGGGGCACACACTGCCCCAGCAGCCTCCAGCAGCCACACCAAGCACGGAAGGCAGGTGACGCTCCACAGATGCAGCAAAGCTCTCCGGCCCGACCCAGACACATCCGCCCGGCTTCATGTAACCTCAGTCAAAACCCTATCAGACTACTGGATACTCAAATTTACCGGAAAAATACATTACCAAGAAGAGCCAATAGATATTGCCAAAAAAAAAAAGGTGGGGGGAGGGTGGGGGTGGAGCATAATGGAAAAGAGATTTTCATGTGAAATACAAGTTGTATTTTTATTCAGAACAATTGTGGAGTGTAATGGTGCAGGGGACAAGATGCATACAGACAGGAGTAAACCTCCCAGAACCAGATCTAAGTAAATGTAGAGCTTCAAGGAGGAAGATGGTTTATTTGATAAACAGTAAGGAAAATTTGAAACATTTCCATAGAAACAAAATCCAAGCCTTACTCATCGTGCACACCAAAATTACTAGAAGGTTAAAATTCTGATAGCGAAAATAAAAATAGAATAAAATCATGAAACTTAAAATAAAACAAAGCATAGGACACTGCCTCATCTCAAAGGAAGCAAAGTCTTTAAGAGCAAAATAGAAAGAACAGTAAATACATTTGTAGAAAAAGTGTGTATCTTAAACTGCCTATAGGTAACAAAATTTTGTTTTATTACCTATAGGCAGTTTAAGATACAAACCACAACCATCACCATCACCACCACTATCACCAGAATCAGAATCATGAGAATCACTGTGAGTTTTACCTCAAGTTTTCCTGCCTTCCAGCATTCTGTTTCCTTCCTGTAAAGTCTGCCGTACACAAGTGACACGCTCACTGAGAACAGGAGTTTGTTGTAACCTCTTTCAGGCCACCAATGTCAAAGCCCGCCAGTCCTATATTCTCCATGTCTAACCAGCCATCAGCCATGGTGCTGGCTTTTCTCTTA
Organism: Cheracebus regulus; assembly: GCA_963574635.1. Taxonomy (NCBI): domain Eukaryota; kingdom Metazoa; phylum Chordata; class Mammalia; order Primates; family Pitheciidae; genus Cheracebus; species Cheracebus regulus. Next base: position 19,219 of record CAUYQU010062321.1, on the reverse strand, counting down.
TTCTTATCTCTGTGTTTCTCTCTTTCCTATGACTTCTGCCACATTTGTTTTGTTTTTGTCTTTTTTTTTTTTTTTTTTTGAGACGAAGTTTCACTCTTGTGGCCCAAGTTGGAGCGCAATGGCATAATCTTGGCTCACTACAACCTGTGCCACCTGGGTTCAAGCAATTCTCCTGCTTCAACCTCCTGAGTAGCTGGGACTACAGGTGCCTGCCACCATGCCCAACTAATTTTTTTGTATTTTTTGTAGAGACGGGTTTCACCATGTTGGCCAGGCTGGTCTCAAACTCCTGACCTCAGGTGATCCACCCACCTCAGCCTCCCAAAGTGCTGAGATTACAGCCATGAGCCACAGCACCTGGCTTGTTTTTGTCTTTATGTGAACACTCTGTTCCACAAAAGATTTGAAGTCCCAGCCCAGGGTTTGATCAGCTCATGCCTTGATCTTCCTGACCTTCTCTCCTCAGAGACACTGCTTGTTTTGCCATTGTCTGGGTCCTCCTGTGTTCCTTCCCCCTTGGGACCAAGAAAAGCAACATGAAAACTGCAATGGCTTCTGCTGTCTCTGGGAAGAAGGATCTGACCTGTGAGAGTCCACATCGTGAGTTGTCTCTGATCTGCATTGCCAGCATAACTAACCTTCTGCCCAAACACACCTGAGAACCTCACAGCACACAGGACTGGGGCAGGTCCTGATATGGTTTGGGTGTGGCCCCCACCCAAATCTCACCTTGAGTTGTAATGATCCCCACATGTCAAGGGTGGGCACAGGCGGAGATAATTAAATCATGGGGGTGGTTCCCCCCATGCTGTTTGTGGTAGTGAATGAGTCTCAGGAGATTTGATGGTTTCATAAATGGGAGTTCCCCTGCACAAGCTTCTTGCCTGCTACCGTGTAAGACATGCCTTTGTTCCTCCTTTGCCTTCCGCCATGGTTGTGAGGCCTCCCCAGCCATGTGGAACTGTGAGTTGATTAAACCTCTTTCCTTTATAAATTACTCAACTTTGGGTTTGTCTTTATTGGCAGCATGAGAATAGACTAATATAGGTCCTAAGGAGGTCAGCTACCCTCCCAGACCAGCTTCTCCAGGGTAGCTCTCTGCAGAAATAGTTTATTTAGATGCTGGTCCCTCTTCAAACATGGCTTGGAACATCGCACCTCACACACTGTGGACACACGCCTTGGGACCCACCTGACCAGATTTGGGTGCCAGTTGTGCCATTTAAGAACTAGGTGACTCCAGTGAAGTAATGAACCTTTCCTTTTCTTTCTTTTTTTTTTGAGATGAGTTTCCCTCTTGTTGCCCAGGCTGGAGTGTAATGGCACAACCTCCACTCACCGCAACCTTCACCTCCTGGTTCAAGCAATTCTCCTGCCTCAGCCTCCCAAGTAGCTGGGATTACAGGCATGCGCCATCACACCCAGCTGATTTTATATTTTTAGTAGAGATGAGGTTTCTCCATGTTGGTCAGGCTGGTCCTGAACTTCCGACCTCAGATGATCCGCCCACCTCAGCCTCCCAAAGTGCTGGGATTACAGGTGTGAGCCACCACACCTGTGGCCAGTAATGACCCTTTCCATGCTGACATATCATCATTTGGAAAATAAGACTCACCATAGAACTGACAACAACAAATTTCAGAGGTTGTTGCACAGAAACCTCTGTTAGTTTAAAAAGCTGTGACGTATATCTGGCGTGAAATGAACATGTATTTGATCAATGGTACGGGAGTGGCCTTGGGTTTTATTATCATGAATTCCTAGACCACCACTGGCTGAATGAGTCTCAGCCTCCCTCTGACCACCTGGAGGAGGTGTTGTTTATTTTTCACATTGTTGCGCTATTGACCCTGAATTTTCTAAAGAGTTCCCTGGGGGCAAGAAGCCAGGCATCACATGGCCCCGTCATCATTCCTCACAAGACCTCACACAGATCAGGACGCATAAATATTAGGCCTCTAGCTCATCATCTGTCATGGAGGCCCACCCTGGAGACAGCAGAGACAACACCCGGGTATATATTTGGGGATATTCGAGATGGAGTATTCCTGAGCAAGAGTCTTAGGAAATAATGTTAATGACTGGTGTGTTCCCTGAACTTTATGGTCTACAGAGTTGATTACAAAAGAAAAACAAACTAACCTTTTGGAAACAGTCTTCTAATCAATGACATATTTTATTGTTTCATTAGCTATGGGCCCAAACTCAAAAGGCAATCATATTTAATTCCTTGCATACCAATTCATAAAGGACAGTTTATGGCCCTCTGCTCACGAGCAGTGTAGAGTAGGATTCCTGCTGCAGGTCAATCCCCTTTTAGGCCATCCCAAGATATCACAGTGCCCTGATGTCCTGTGATGAACAGGAGGGCTGCTCATGGCTTGGAATCTCTGCAGAGGGCTGCTCCCCTCATCCTTTCCTGGGCAGTCACTGGAGTTTAATTAGTGGTGGCTGTCTTAGTCCGTTTGTTGCTGCTATAACAGAACACCTGAGACTGGGTAATTTATAAAGAAAAGAGGTTTTTTGGGCTCATGGCGCTAAAGGCTGGAAGGTTCAAGATCTGGCAGCTGCATCTGGTAAGGGCCTTGTCCTGTGTCATAACATGGCAGACAGCATCACATGACAGAAATCCAAAAGGCAGCTTCCGTTTACAACAACCGTCAACTGTAGTGGTAACTAATCCAGTTTTGCAAGAGTGAGAACTCACTGCCTTGAGAAAAGCACTGATCTCTCTTAACAACCTAATTTCCTCTTAAAGGCACCATTTCCCAACATCACCACCTCAGGGATGGAGTCTCAACATGAGTTTTGCTGGGGCCAAACCATATTCAAGCCACACAATGGCTTTTCTTGAACTGTTGAACTTTATCAAGCTGCCAATGGAGACTTTTAATTAGGCAGTTGTTGACAGTCTCAGAAACACTTAGCACATTGAAGCGGAGTTTCCATTGAGGATAAAGCTCGAAGCTGGGGTGCATGCTACGATTCGACTCTTCTCACCCTCAGCACCCTCAACAGCAGGTTTACCATCATCATTGCCACCATCTAAAGGCCGCTGACTCTGCCCTAACTTTCCCACCATCCTATGGTCATCATCCATCATCCCCACCACCTCAGCTCCAGGAAAAAAAGTGCTGCTTCCAGTTGTACTCTCACTCAGCCGCCTTTTGCCTCCTTGACCCCTCCTTGCGTAAGAAAAAGCAGAAGAGGCTCGTGAGGTGGCTCATGGCTGTAATCCCAGCATTTTGGAAGGCCAAGGCAAGTGGATCACTTGAGGTCAGGAGTTCGAGACCCGCTTGGCCAAAATGGTGAAACTCCATCTCCACTGAAAATTAAAATAAATAAATAAATAAAAAGTCAGGTGTGGTGGCAGGTACCTGTAATCCCAGCTACTCAGGACGTTGAGGCAGGAGAATAGCTTGAACGCAGGAAGCAGAGGTGAGCCAAAATCACACCATTGTACTCCAGCCTGGGCACCAGATCAAAACTCGTCAGAGAGAAAGAGAGAAAGAAAAAGAAAAAAAAGAAAAAGAAAGAAAGGAAGGAAGGAAGGAAGGAAAGAGGGGAGAGAAAGAAGAAAGAAAGAAATGAAGAAAGAGAGAGAGGAAGAAAGGAGAGAAAAAAAGAAAAGGCAGAAGAGTAAAATCATCTCCACTTTGGTTTTAAAAGACTAGAACAGGAAGGAAATTTAGAAACATAGAATTCAGAGATATTAACCAGGATTTCCAATTGTTTCATATCCCTTTAGATGGATTTTTCCCTGTGTTCAATCAGAGGCAGCCAATTCACTGGGGGAGAATCAGAGGTTTTTATAGCTTAAATTTTTTAAAAAAATAAATTGAAAACCATAGTAAATATGAAAACCTTAAGAAAAATGTCTTTTGGAGTTGTAAGAACTGGCATATTTTAAGTACAAAAAAAAAATTTTAAACATATGGATGCTGTTAATTTAGGAAGGAAGACTGATTCTATAAAAACGTGTTTTCCTACCAAAAAAGAGATAAAGTTCATCAAGTTATGAGAAGGAAGAGAAGAAACAAACAGATGAGAAACGGGGCTTGGAAGCCTGTGTGTGGGTCCCTAAGTCACCCCGTCTCCATCTCCCTTGTACCCAAGTCAGACGTGACCCAACAGCCTCACACCTGGATCCTCCCTAAAGCACCTCTGGCCAAGAGCAGCTTGTAAAGTACCAGGTGGCAAACCTTCCTGCTTGCCCAGAAACGAGGGGCTTCCGAGGTTACAGGATTTCCTCTGCTAACACCAGGAAAATCTGAGATGACCAGGAGAAACAGGTCACCCTTTAATAGGACTCACCTCATAAAAGGATCCATTTTCACAAAGGAAATTGAGCACGGTGTAGACAGAGCAGAAGAAGAAAAAAGGAGGGAAAAAAAGGAAGCAAGTGGAAGATGAAGGGTTGTCACAGAACTGTCGCTGAGGGCCTGAGAATCATTAGCTGACCATGAATTCAGAGAACCTGATGGAAAAGCAAAGAGCTAAGTCAGAGCCCAAGGTGCTCAGGAAATCCGTGGAGGAGGAGCACAAATTGGTGAATGAAACTGTGGCTGGCAGAACTCAGAGAGGTAGTTGAGGGGAAAATGTTTCCATTGCCAAAATGAATGCCAGTTTGGAAGCAGCACGAAAACAAACCAATGCTCCTGGGGACAGGTGTGAGGCACGCAGTGGACATGGCTGAGAAAGCAACTTGAAGGAAAACTGAACTAAACCAAGAGCCTAAGTGATTAGGGAGGAAATAATAGATACTAATAACAAAATGATCAAGCAGCCGCAGGGCTCTGTTCATCAAGAACAGGAGAGACATAGTACACAGACCTAATTCAAGAACATTTTTTCTGAAATAAAACTCAAATCTAAAGACAAGAAGCCTCACTATGTTCCAAGGGAAAAGGACCATCTATAACACTCCACATCAGGATACAGACTAGACTAGGAAAATTACTGGAGTTTGATAATCACAAACGAATCCTTTGAGCGTGTAGGTAAATATACCAAGACACTCGTAAAGGGAAATAAAAATTCTAGCTAGCCTCAGCCTTCTCCAAAAAATTATTCGAAAAACCCATTCCTACAAAATCTTCAAAAAATGTTTTTTCTCAACTGAAAACATTCAGATATCAGAGCAAGAGGCAGATATTTTTGTACAGTCAAAGATCAAGGAATATTATTTTGGTGGATAAGGAAAGAAACCGCAACATAAGGATGGGACGTAAAAATTGAATGTGCTCCACTGCAGTTTTAAGAACAAAATAAGGTTGGGAATTATGGCTCTATAATAGAAGGCAGATATGATAAATCATGTCAATACGGAAGTACTGTAACCAATAAAGGTGATAGGGTAAGAAGGAGAGAGAAGCTCGCTGAGTGGAGTTGCTTAGAGTGGAGAGTAGAAAAAGTATATTCTGGTGTTTCCATGTTATATTGTTGGGCTCAAAAGATAATATTCAAGCTGATGACATAAGTAAAAATATAGAATTAAGCATATAAAGTAAAAGAGCAAACCCGTATAAGGACCAGGTCCGGACAGTTTCAAAGACGGATTCTTTAACCTCTGTAAGGTTACATTTTTATAACACTGCTTTGAGTGTTTCAGAAAACAGAAAAGGAAGAAATCTTCCAGATCACTTTTAATGAAGGTGGAATTATAACAAAACCAAAACAGTACAAAGAAAACACAGGAAAGATACTAATCTCACCTATGAATACAACAGCTATGTAAATCTCACCTATGAATACAACAGCTATGTAAATTACATGAATAGAAGCATGTAAATATCGGAAAACAGGATCCAAACCAAAACAAAAGACCCCACAACAGGACAAAGCAGAGTTGACTCCAGGAATTCAGTGAGGGTTTAATAACTAGAGAATCAAATAACATGACTCACCATACTAATTGATTAAAAGTGAGAAATCACGATTAATTCCAAAGATGCTGAACGTCATTTAAGTACATTTAATTCTATTGTTGGTATATAAAACTCATAATAATACAGTGGTTAGTGAATACTTTTGCCATGATTTTGTTCCTTTATTTATGTAATGACATGAAAAAAATCTCCTACACGAATCATTTGTAAAAAAAAAAAAGAGAGAGAGAGAGAGAGAGAAACAAAGAGAATATGCAGAAGAGTGTAGGTTTTTCGGTTTTTGTTTTGTTTTGTTTTGTTTTGTTTTTGAGGCAGAGTCTCACTCCATCACCAGGATGGAGTGCAGTGGTGCAATCTTGGCTCACTGCAACCTCCGCCTCCCGGGTTCAAGCAATTCTCCTGCCTCAGCCTCCCGAGTAGCTGGGACTACAGGTGCATGCCACCATGCCCAGCTAATTTTTGTATTTTTAGTACAGATGGGGTTTCACCATGTTGGCTAGGCTGGTCTCAATCTCTTGACCTCGTGATCTGCCCGCCTCGGCCTCCCAAAGTGCTGGGATTACAGGTGTGAGCCACGACGCTTTGCCTGGGTGTAGGTTTTATAAGAGGGAAGTAGTGGGCGGGGGGGGCCTACAGATGCATGAATATCTCTGTGAATATAAACAAGCAACAGGTGTAATAGTCTTTTGGAGTGGAATAGGGTAAAAGAAATACTTTTTCCTGTATTCTATTCAAACATTCAAAATGCACACCTTTTAATAAGTATATTTTATAAATATAAGCAGTTTACAAAATTGTTATTCTAGAGCAGTGACTTCCACTTCTGGGGACATTGGCAGTGTCTAGAGACACTTTGGGTTGTCACAACTTGGCGGTAGAGGGTAGAGGTCACCAGGTGCTGGAAGTCAGGGATGTCACTCAACATCCTGCACAGCCCAGGAAGCCACCACAGCAAAGATTGATCTGGCACCCAGTGTCACTGTTGCCAAGGTCAAGAGACTCTGCCACACAGTGAAACTTTCTACCACAGAGGTAACTATGAGGCGATCAAAGTGTATAGAACTTAAAGCAGGAAATCTTAAGTTTCCTCTGTCATATTAGCTATTTGACCTTTGCTAAATCATTCCCCCATATAAAGCCTCACTCTCCTCACCTATAACTGTAAGGTGACAGTGTAAAAGCAAATGATGTAATGTCTGGGAAATGGCCATGTAAATGCCAAACAAGTCCATTCAGCGAGCTTGGTTGGAGAAGGAAGGTGGAGCCATCAAAACCCTGTCCTGGGAACTCACCGCCTGGTGGAAGAGGTGACAAATAAACAGAATTGCAATGTGTATTTTTGTGATAAGACAGAGACAGGCAGGTGGCTTTGGAAGCAAGGCTTGGAGGCCACTTCAGGCAAATGGGATGTATGCAAATTAGAAAGGCTCCAGCATACGGGGCACCTGCAGGTGCTAATCACCTCACATGGGACAAGAGCAGCTGTCCACGAGCTAGGGCAGTCACCAAGCGAGTTTCCTGATCGTGCACAAAACACATTTTCTATCCTGTATTTGTCAGTAAACACACAAATCATATGTATACATAGTACACACATACACACACTCTTTCATCTTGAGACAGAGTCTCCTCCCTCTGTTGTCCAGGCTGGAGTGCGGTGGCGCAATCTCGGCTCACTGCAACCTCCACCTCCCGGGTTCAAGCAACTCTCCAGCCTCAGCCTCCTGAGTAGCTGGGACTACAGGTGTGTGCCACCATGCCTGGCTAATTTTTTGTGTATATATATATATTTGTGTTTTTGAGATGAAGTCTTGCTCTGTCGCCCAGGCTGGAGTGCAGTGGTGCGATCTTGGCTCAGTGCAACCTCTGCCTCCCGGGTTCAAGAGATTCTCCTGCCTCAGCCTCCCGAGTAGCTAGTATTACAGGTGCCTGCCACTACACCTGGCTAGTTTTTGTATTTTTAGTAAAGACAAAGTTTCACCATGTTAAGCTGGTGGTCTGGAACTCCTAACCTCAGGTGATCCGCCCGCCTCAGCCTCCCAAAGTGCTGGGATTACAGGGGTGAGTCACTGCGCCCAGCTAATTTTTGGTATTTTTTAGTAGAGATAGGGTTTCACCGTATTAGCCAGGATGGTCTCAATCTCCTGACCTCGTGATCCGCCTGCCTTGGCCTCCCAAAGTGCTAGGATTACAGGTGAGAGCCACCATGCCTGGCCACACACACACATTTCTATATATACATACAAGCATGCCTCAGAAACATTGCAGGTTTGGTTCCAGACCACTATAATAAAGCAAACCTTGCAATAAAGCAAGTCACACACAGATTTGGTTTCCCAATATACATAAGTTACATCTACACTATACTGTAGTCTATTGAGTGTGCAATTATGTCTTAAAAAGCAATGTACATACCTTGATTAAAAAATACTTTATTACTAAAAATGCTGCAAGAGAGATGGGAAGTGAGTGCACTGTTGAAGAAACGGCGCTGGTAAACTTGCTAGATGCAAGGTTGTCACAAAGCCTCATTTCATAACAATCACAATATTTGCAAAGTGCAATAAAGCAAAGTGCGGTAAAATCAGGTGTGCATGTAAATATGTATATGTGGGCCAGGTGCAGTGGCTCACCCCTGTAATCCCAGCATGTTGGGAGGTTGAGGCGGGTGGATCACCTGAGGTTAGGAGTTCTAGACCAGCCTGACCAACATGGAGAAACCTCATCTCTACTAAAAACACAAAATTAGCTGGGCGTGGTGGTGGGAACCCATCATCCTAGCTACTCAGGAGGCTGAGGCAGGAGAATGGATTGAACCTGGGAGGCGGAGGTTGCAGTAAGCCGAGATGGAGCCTTTGCACTCCAGCCTGGGCAACAAGAGCGAAACTCCATCTCAAAAAAACAAACAAAAGTTTGTGAACAAATACTTCCCTTTACTACACATTTACACTTACGTATCCTATTCAATGGGATGAATTTATCTGGAAAATGCTGATCACAGCCCCCTCAAATGACTTTAAGACCCATCGATACAAATCACTGCTCAAGTCTGACACAGGTGATGTCTCTTCCCTATGTGACCGCCACACTGTGGTGAAGTGACCATTCTGGGACACAGACAGGAGCGTGCCAGTGCCCAGAGAGATGCCCTCATTGGCTCTCCAGTGCCTGAAGCAAAAGCCGAGCTTCACCTCCCAGCCTGCAACCTCCCTGTTCTGGCCCTGAGAACCCACCAGGACTTCCCCTTCTCTCCGGCCCTCATTCTGCAAGCACAACACAGGTCCTGGTTTCACCCCAGGATTCTCTTCCATGGAACAAACACACCTGAGTGGAGTCCAGCAGGACAGATGTTCCTCTTTGTCTCCATTTCTTTCTTCTTCTAAAATTGAGATAGAAGAGGCTCTTTTCAGGCTGGAGCCATGCAGAGTCTCAAAAAGGAAGAAAAGATCTCTGCTGTGATAGAAACCCTTAAGAAAAAGTGAAGGAAGTTCACAGACATGAACATCCACTGCCAGAGAAAGAAGTTTGCCCAAGAAGTGCTTCAAAGGGTAAGGAGGAAGCTTATCTATAAGAACGCTGCAACTACCACCAAGAACACAGGCAGAGGCACAGAACTGGGGTCCTGATGGCTGGGATGGCAAGGAAAGCCTTGTGGGTGCTTCAGAAGCCAGGCTGGCCTTTGTCGTCAGGATTAGAGGTGTCAGGAGTGTGAGCCTGAAGGACTAAGAGGAGATGTTACAGCTTCTTTATCTTTCTTTTTTTTTTTTTTTGAAATTGAGTCTTGCTCTGTCTCCCAGGCTGGAGTGCAATGGTGCAATCTCAGCTCACTGCAACCTCCGCCTCCCGGGTTCAAGTGATTCTCCTGCCTCAGCCTCCCAAGTAGCTGGGGTTACAGGCACCCGCCACCATGCCCAGCTAATTTTTGTATTTTTTATTAGAGATGGGGTTTCACCATGCTGGCCATGCTGGTCTCAAACTGATCTCAGGTGATCCACCCACCTCAGCCTTCCAAAGTGCTGGGATTATAGGCATGAGCCACTGCGTCTGGCCTATTTTCTTTACCTTTGCTGTGTCTTTGAAGAACCTTTGTTAAGCTCCGCAAGGCTTCAGTTATGCTGAGGCTGGAGGGCTCAGATGCTGTCTTGCATGGGGAGTTCCAAACGCAGTCAGTAAATGAGCTGATCTATGGGCATGGTTATGGCAAAATCAATGGGAAGCAAATTGCCTTGAAAGAGAGTTTTTTGATTTGCTGGACCTCTTGGTAAATACAGCATCATCTGCATCGAGGGTCTGATTCCTGAGCTCTATACTGTTGGAAAACGCTTCAAAGAAGCAAATAACTTTTCAGGGCTCTTCAAGTTTTCTCCATGAGAGGGAATGAGGGATCATCTACTTTGTGGAAGAAGGAGATGCTGGCGGCAGGAAAGACCAGACCGACAAACTCATTTGATGGATGAGCCAAGGTGCCTCCTGTGGTTATTGTAAACTGGTCAGTTAGAAAACTGTGACTACTTTCAAGTCGAAAAAAACACTGAGATGCACGAAAATACTTAGGTACATGGGCTTCGATGTGGGTGTGTACTAATTAAATTAATGGCTATGCAAATATTATCCTTAAAGTTTATTTTTACATGGAGAGTATTTTTAAATAGCTTTAAGTCCCCAGATAAATTTTTCTTATTCCTTCAAGGCAAGAATTCTGTTGTACAAGAGTCTCTGTCCGCAGAAGCACTGACTTGTCACCACAGTGCAGTGATGCTTTTGACAACAGTATGTCAGGGTTATGGAGCATGACTTCCTTAGACATAAAAATTAGATGATAATCTCCCCTTTGTTTACGTTAGAAGTTTTCAGTTATATATGACTTTGAGGTAAGCCTGTGAGGCAGCCAAGTCTTATTTGTCTAATTTTTTTCAAGTGAGCAAACTGCATGTGAGAAACCCAAAGTGACTTTACTGAGGTATCAGAGCTCCACTGGTGACCTAAAAGTGGACTCCAAAGTTAACATTCAGATCTGAAACTCTTGGCTGAGAGCAGCCCATGAAAGTACCTGAAAATGTAATATTCGAAGACACTTAACATTAAAGTACGTTCAATAAAGCCAGTCGAGAATATAGAACCATCTAGACATCATCTTCATCAGACAGTGAAATTAAATTAGATTTCCCTGATAACCAGCTTTAGTAAGCCCATTTGCATTACGAGTGTGAGATTAGAAATGAAGTAATTCAGTAATGAAGCTGCTTGCAGAATTTCTGAGGATGCATTTGGGCTCAAGTCAGTCTTCCATTCCAATTCAGAATCATAAAGTTTCAGCTTTAATGTGGACCTGAAGGTCACACGGTCTAAATCCAAGATTCAAGTGTAAACCAGTGAGTGTCCTCCAAAATGGTTGTCCAGCTCCTCGCTGAGCAGTCTTCTTCCTCTGCCCCTGGGATTGGAAACTGATCGTAGCCCAAAGCCTCCCTTTCCACATGTGGTTATTTTGCTCCTCCTCGAGGCCACACAGGATTCATTCACAGCTCTGTATACTTTCAAAGGTTGCATCCTTTTTCCCCTTCGACACTTCCCCCTTCCTCTTCCTGTTAATCTAGCTTCTATTGATCATAAAATAGCTTGTCCCTGACAAATGGGAGTTGACAGATTTATTCTGTTAGCAGAAAGACACAGGTCAGGCCAGGTGGAAAAACTTGCAAGAACAGAGGTGCCCCTAGGATGGGGCTGAGCTGAACAGGAGGAAGAGTGGGGCTCTGAGGGCACAAACTAAGGTCAGAGCATTTCAGTCAAAATCAGACCTTGCCACCAAGTTCGGTTCCAGATGAGGCTGAAATCAAGAACGGATCTCTGGCTAAGGTGAAGCCTGGATACTGCAGGACCACAGGCATCTCCTGAAGACATCACGTCCCTCAGAACTCGACATTTTTCGGGTCACAGGCCATCTCAAGCCAACATTATTCTGTTGTCCTCTAACCTCTCAACCACTGCCACAGACCTCAGCATCTTCCTCATAATACTTATTTTGCAAGTTCAGTCAAATGAATTAAAAACTATCTTACTGAAATATTCTAGTATGCATTGGCAGAGAGAGGAGGGGAAAGATAAGGAGTGGAAAATCAAGGCGGTAAAGAAGATGAGGGTGAGGAAGCAGGAGGAAGAGGAGGAGGAGTTGAAGGAGATGAAGAAGGCGGAAGAGGAGGGGGAGATGATTGTGATGATGGTGAAGAAGAGAAAGAGGAGGAGGAATTGAAGGTGGTGGAGATGGAGGAGGAGGAGGAGATGAGAGCGATAAAGATGAAGAGGGAGGAAGAGTAGAAGGAGACTAAGTTGATGAAGGTGATGAGAAGGAGGAGACAAAGGTCATGAAGAGGAAGAAGGAGGAAGAGGATGAAGAGATGAAGGTGATAAAGAAGGTGAAGGAGGAAGAGGAGATGACAGTGAAGGTGAAGAAGAGAAAAAGGAGAAGATGAAGGTGATGAAGATGGAGGAGTAAGAGTAGAAGAAAATGAAGGTGATACAGATGAACAAGGGGAAGAAGGAGGAGGAGGAGGAGGGGATGACGGTGATGAAGGTGATGACAAGGAGGAGATAAAAGTGATACAAATGAAGGAGGTGGAAGCAGAGGAAGAGATGAAGGTGATGACAAGGTGAAGATGAAGATGAAGGAGACGAAGGTGAGGAAGGAGGAAGAGGAGAAAAATGAGGACATAGATGAGGAAGAGCTGAAAGTGATGAAGAAGGAGGAGGATTAAGAGAAGAGTTCATTTCCACCGACTACTTCTGTAAAACTTCCAACTCCCTACAGCCTACCCTAACTAGGGGGTCGCCGCCCCCTCACTGGATGTCCCGAGTGATCCCTGAATAGAGGCAGAGTGGAGTTCTGCTAGCCAGGCCCATGTTAGCCCTTCAGAGAGAGCAGTTGCAGCTGACTGGACCCACACCCCCAACCACCAGCAAAGCAGTCCTGAGCTCCTCCTCACTCAGGGCAGGATTAGCTGCACCCCGGAGGGTGGCTCATCATGCCAGCAGAACCTGCAGGAGAATGAGCTTGTGCTGATCTTTCTTCTTTAAATAAATGCACAATATCTACACATGTGGAAAAGATAGGCTAAGTATTCATTTAGCCAAGAAGCCCATATGCAAAGCTCAAGCAGAGCCAACTCCTGAGTAACAACCACAAACATTGTTTATCAAAGCAGTCAATTAGTAGCCACTTGACTGGAGCAGTTATCCTAAAGGAGAGGATAACAGTGTTCTCTGGATGCATTGTTGCTCTTTAAAGGAACAATGCCCTTTTATACTCTCCAGGGAGCATTTGATAATCCACTCCCCTGTAGTGCTGGCCTGCTGCTAGTTCAACTCCCTGGGAGGAGAATCCAAGGACACACAGCTGTGTGGAGCTCCAGATGTCATCTCTCCTCCATGTCAGGGAGACAGCAGGGTGTGCCAGCCTGGCCCTCAAATGTCCAGGAGCTCTGAGGTTGGGGGATCACCAGATGAAAGGGAATTCAACTCTTGGGATGCAGAGGGAAGACCATGCAGACTGAGAGCCACAAGTATTTATTTAGCTGTGACTTTTCTTTGCCATGGTGCAGAGGACTCGGGAGCTGCGGCACAGAGGAATGACCTTGCCCAAGATCATGGGAATCTACCTCTTACATCAGTGTGACCTGGAGTCACAGGAGATCATTTCAAAGCTTTAAAATTTGACTGCCCCACTGGATTTCAGACTCGCATGGGCCCTATGATCCCTTTGTTTTGGCCAATTTCTCCCATTTGGAATGGCTGTATTTAACCACTACCTGTACCCTCATTGTGTCTAGGAAGTAACCAGCTTGCTTTGGATTTTACAGGCTTGTACCTGGAAGGGACTTGCCTTGTCTCCGACAAGACTTTGGACTGTGGACCTTTCAGTTAATGCTGAAATTAGTTAAGACTTTGGGGGCATGTTCTTCACATGTACCCCAAAACCTAAAATGCAATAAAAAAATAAAAATAAATAAAAAATAATAATTAAAAAAAAGACTTTGGGGGACTATTGTGAAGGCATGACTGCTTTTGAAATGTGAGGACATGAGATTTGGGAGGGGTCAGGGGTGGAATGATACGGTTTGGCTGTGTCCCCACCCAAATCTCATCTTGAATTCCCACATGTTGTGGGAAGGACCTGGTGGGAGGTAACTGAGTCATGGTGACAGTCTTTCCCATGCTGTTCTTGTGATAGTCTCAAGATCTGATGGTTTTGAAAAACAGGAGTCTCCCTGTACAAGCTCTTTTTTTTGCCTGCCACCATCCGTGTAAGACGTAACTTGCCCTTCCCTGTCTTCCACCGTGATTGTGGGGCGGCTTTCCCAGCCACATGGAACTGTAAGTCCAGTTAAGCATCTTTCTTTTGTAGATTGCCCAGTCTCAGGTATGTCTGCATCAGCTGCATGAGAACAGACTAATACAGACCTCTAGAGGCTTATCCATCATCATGATCATAATTACCCATAGTGATACCATGGGCTGGCACCCTAGCAACTCTAGGAGAAGGATGCAGATTCTGTGATGGAGTCAGCAGGGTGCTCATTGTGCGACGGGGGCAGAGCCGAGGGAGTAGCTGCAGCAGATGAGGAGTCTGAAATGGGCCTGACCACGCACAAAGGGGTGAGGGCATTCCAGGATTGGAGGAGCAGCTTGCACAAAGGCTTGGAGGTGTGGGACGGTGCCCATGCAGCCTGATCACCACTCTTGGCTCCATAAATTCACCTCCAGATCTAGGCTCTGGGCAAGGGCCAAGCCCTTCCTCAGCCATCACACGCTACAGGAGGACTGCACCCCTCAGGGCCAGCTGGCCTGGCTCAGGCCCACCACCAGCTGCATCTCCATCATCCCCGAGGCTTCGTTTTCTCCCCCATAAAATGGGAATCATTGTATCTACTAGAAAAATTAATGAGTAGGAATAATGCCCATTGAGAACCTATCGCCGGGCGCAGTGGCTCGCACCTGTAATCCCAGCATTTTGGGAGACTGAGACAGGTGGATCACGAGGGCAGGAGTTTGAGAACAGCCTGGCCAATGTGGTAAAAACCCACCTCTAGTAAAAACACACACACACACACACACACACAAAGAGCCAGGTGTGGTGGTGGGCGCCCATAATCCCAGCTACTCTGGAGGCTGAGGCAGGAGAATCGCTTGAACCCAGGAGGTGGAGGTTGTGGTGAGTGGAGATTATGCCACTGCACTCCAGCCTGGGCAACAGAGCAAGACTCCGTCTTAAACAAAAAAAACCTATCAGAGGCTACAACCGGTGGCAGCAGGCACTCAATAAACCAGCAATGCGGCAATATTGTTTTCCACCCAACCAGGAGAGGGAAAAATAATCGGGACGTTAGACTAATCTTCAGGAAGCTGAGAGAGGAACATAGGTGCAGATCTGTGTTAATATTATGATGATGATCACCCTCAATATCATCATCTTCTCTATCAAATATCAGTTCGTACATTATAATAATATATATTATTCTTAGCAGAGCTGAGAGGAAATTATAGTGGGATTCCTGAGGATAAATTAGTTTTCTTTCCAGAATACTGTGCTTAACTTAGAAGTCATTATGCATCTACTGGTAGAAGCATTCCTTAAATACAACCCAGTAAATATATGTGATGTTCTCCATGGCTATTAATAGCCTAACTCTATTTATTAAAGGGAAAAATTGAGACAACAAGAGAGAAAAGGTAAATCTAGACTAACAGAGGGTTGATGCACTCAAGCGGAAGCCTGTTTATAAGTCAGGGAAGTCCCACTTCCTCGTGTTGACTCCCTGAGGGCCAGGCGCTTCCTGCTGCCCCTCAATGTGGTCTCAGGGCAGGGTGGGGTGAGTGGCAAAGCATCAATAGTGCTCAGATAAAACCTCCCCTGGAAGAGAGTTCCCTGCCTCTCCTTTCTGCACAGGGCCTGGCATGGAGACAGTGTTCAGTGCATGCGCTTTAAGGGAACACGCATTTCTGGGAAGTGTCTCCTGTCCTCACTCTGCCTTTGGCCGGCATGGAGTCCTTGACAACTCCACAGCATACAGGGGTAACCTGGGGACCTGTGACAGCAAAGCGGGGAAGCAAAGGGGTGAATCTTCTCTCCCAAGAGGAGTTGGAGCCACTTCCCTTCCAAGTTAAAGGGAGGGGAGGGGTCCCCTGGTTGGGATCCTTGTGCTCCAGCCTCTTTCGCCGCCTTCCTCTTCCCAGGATGGGCCTCCAATGCCTTGACCCTGTCCTGCAATAATTTGGCACGCCTTCTCCCCATGTTTCTGGACCAATACAGAAGCCTTCTGGGGTAGAACCTTCCAGTGAGCAGACTGGAGGCACTGGGCGGACAGAAGGACCATGGAGCCCACACTTTCCTCGATCCTTCTGAACCCCAGTTTCCTGAGCCAGTGCCTATTTCTGGGAACAAAGGCAATATTGTCCAGCTGTTATCTGTAAAAGCCAGACACAATGGCAGGAGCCCGGCCCTGGCTCTGTTACCCCTTTGTGGCTGACACACCCACACCTGAGTCCCAGACACTGTAGAAGCAGGGAGTGGAACTGGAGACCCCAAATCCCACCCTTGCCGTGACATTCAGGACTCCCCAGCAAGGGTGGCTGCATCAATCCACCGCTGAGTTGAGCTGAGGAGACCAATGTCCTGCCACGGGTGAATCAGCCGTGTGCTTGGCCACCTTCACAGTTCTCTGAAGGCATGTTCTCCAGATGGGCCTCCCAAATGAGTAAGCGAGGGGCCCCACTTGCTCACCCTTCTCAGAGTCATGACTACACATTTTGTCCTCAATTTCAGGATGTTCACAGAGAGGACAGAGAAAGTGGTCCAGCATGCACAGAAAATTACACCCAGTTCTAGTGCTAGCTGAGAATAAGCATTCATCAGTTCTCCACAGGGTGCCTTTCCAGCCATTCTGGGCATTTCTGTGCTGTGTGCATCAGCTGACGATTTCCTTCCTGCTCAGACTTCATCCATGGCGAGGGGTGGGAAAATAGTAGGAACGGTGTTTCAGGCACCTGGTCAGGTACCCTTCATCCCCATCCCTACCTGGCCTCCTTGCAATCTCACCCTACCCACAGCCTCCCCCTCCTCCTAATGGCCGACACCCAGATCCTGGCAGGTGCTCCATGCCTCAGCAGCCAGCCACAGGGCCAGGGCACGCTGACGCCAGCCTCCCCAGCACAGGGCTCAGGCTCCCTCATGTTTGCAAGGCTGCTTGTCCCTCCAAGCTACCACTTTGTCCCCTTCCTCCTGGATTCACCTTCCAGCTGCAGAGTTTCAGCAGGAGCAGGCTCTCCCCACTCCTCTGGTGCACACTTCTGTGGCTTCACGGCCACTCCCATGTAGTCGGGGTCTATTCAGGAAGAGGCCCTCTGCAGCACGATGTCACCTCCTCCCCTACAAACGGAAGTTCCCCCCTGATGTTCCTGGGAGGGCACAGGGTCCAGCTCAAGCTGCAAAGGCTGGCACCCCCTCGCTCCATTGATCCTGCTCGGTGCTGGCCACTCGAACTGTGGTCAGTCCAACCTGCCAGTTGGAGGCCATGGCCCCCAGTGAGGCTGCTGCACACATGCGGAGTCCCCAGCCCATGGTGCTTCCCCTGGGCCCCCACGGCCCTGTGGGTCTGGGAATCACCCTTGGAGGGCAGGGGGAAGTAGGGAGAATCTGAGAACATGGTCTAGGTCCTCAGAGCAAAAGGGAGGGTTCAAACCTAGCAGTGAGAACAGAGGGGAAGGAGAGGTGGGGGTCCAGGCCCAGGCCGAGGCTCCTGCTTCCTCCTTCCTGCCCTGGCGAGCCCCAGGCCTGGTGCCAGCCACAAGTCACAGGGTGGGGACCCAGGGGCTGCCGAGGAAGAGAAGGCTCTGTGAGTTCCCTCACAGACAATCAGGTGCTACCTGAAGAAAGTGGCGGGGGAGACTCAGTGTCACATGGGCTCAGAGAAGGCACCTTCATCACAGGTGCAGAGAACATGGCAGGGTTTTCACTGGACTCCTTGTGCCTTTTCAAAGAGAAATAAAGATACACTGTCACACCTTCGGATTAAACTTCCCAGGGCTCTGGAAGATCCAGATGAGCCATAGGTAGGTGTGCTGCCGCACGACAATCGTGCACCTCTGCACACACACAGACAAGCACATCCCTGTTGTGGCTACACACTTGGAGAAGGTGGATGGGCAAGAGGCAGCTGTGATCACATAGAGTCATTCATGATGACACTAGACAGTCCATTCAGTCAGTCATTCAACAAACATCTTAAAGCCAGTTGTGTTCCAGGAACCATATCTTCACTTTGTGTTTGCAAAATTGAATTCCTACTGCTCAGCCCTGCCTCTGTGCTCACACAACCTGCCTGGAAGCATCTGCCTCCACATGAGCTTGTGCAGTCCCCTGCCTGGACCCCTTCTCCTTCAGTGTCTCCTGTCTCAAGGTTGAGCCAGGCACCTTCCCATGAGGCTTCCAGCTGAAGGCCACCTCTTCTTCCTCAAGGCCCCACAGTGGCAACTCCAACTGGAACATGGCGGCCACTGTATTCTGTTGTCATTCCTGAATGCATCTGAGCTGTTCTGGGCCGCCTCCGGCAGCCAGAAGGCTGGGGCTTGGCTAAACAGCCATCCTGATCTTCTTAGGACAAAGGGGTAGCCAGGGCAAACCAGGAACATTCCAGTCAAACCCAGGCATCCTGGCAGGGCTGTCTGTTCACCCAGCCATCAGCTGAAAGACTCAGCTCACAGGTGGCCATATGCCCCTCCCTCACCAATCCCACTGTGAAGTCTCTGTGGCTTCTGCTCAGGCTCACATTCAAGGGGAGTGGACATCCACCGCCAGCATTGTCCGCGTCTCTCTGTGCAACAGGAAAACAGTGGCCCATCTCACCTGATCAGCTCATCAAGAAAAACAAATCAGATAATTTGTTTTGCACTGAAGCCATTAAAGCTCTAAATGATTCACAGAAGCACCCTCCTAGACCAGCACAGCCAGCCAACTAGTCACACTTTGTTTCCCAGTCTGGAGGGAAGCAGGCCATGCCGGGTTCCTAGTGCCCTGGGCCTACCATTAGCTCTGCCAGCCTCCTCCCTGCTCACACACATGGCCTCCTTTATTCTGAGCTCTAGAGAAACAAGTTGCTCTTCTTTCAAGCTTCCTTGAAGTAGTCTGTGTCTATACACTCAGATTGTGTTAGTGCATCCATTCACCATTTTGAACAAATGTGGTTTCTGTTAGACTGATGATGATGATGATGGTGATGACAGAGATGATGGTGATAATGACGGTGATGATGACGGTGGTGATGGTGATGATGATGATGGTGATG
>CAUYQU010062320.1:0-39132 GCA_963574635.1 Cheracebus regulus | reverse complement strand
AGAAAAATGTGAGAGACTGGCCGAGCCTCCCGGCCAGCAGCTTTCTCCCATGCTGGATGCTTACTGCCCTCGAACATCGGACTCAGTTTTGGAACTCGGACTGGCTCTCCTCGCTCCTCGGCCTGCAGGCTGCCTATTGTGAGACCTTGTAAGTTTATCCTTACTAAACTCCCCCTTATATATAAATTTCCTGGCTATTCTCTCTTTCTGTATTAGTCAGGGTTCTCTAGAGGGATAGAACCGATAGTATATATCCTATTAATTATAACTAATATAACTAATGTCTCCTATTAGAACTGATAGGATACATCCTATTAGTTCTAACTAATATATCCTCTTAGTTCTATCCCTCTAGAGAACCCTCACTAATACTTAGGAGAGAAGAAAGAAAAGAAGAAAAATCTCTGAGTTCAGGGTTTGGAGGAACTGTTTCAAAGTTGGATATGGGATGATTAATGGATAATGTTGGATGGTCAAACTCACCAGAGTTAAGGAGGCCAAGAAACTAAACTTACACTGATTTTTGTCACAAAGAGAAAACTCTAGAGACCCTTGTGCATCATTCATCTTCCAGAGCCAATAAAACTCTGCTCTCTCCTGGTTCCTCTGCTTTCATGCCCCTGAACATACCTGGCACATCCTTCTCTCTGCATGTTACCATCATCCTCCAGAAAACTCCAGCAGGACCATCCTTCAGAGTCCAGGCCAGCTCTCACCACTGTGAATACTTTCTATCCTCTCCAGCCTACAATGATCTAATGCTCCTGCCTCCAAACTCTATTTCTTGACTACTACTTTTTTGCTTTTTTTTTTCTTTCTTAAGCATTTATTCTTCATGGCTAGGATGGGGAGTGGACTTCATCACACTGGTCAACTCTCCGTGTCTGCCCTGCTTTGAAGACAGTTTCCATACTCCCTGGGGAAAAGCCATGAGAAATAGACATGTCATCAAGCACACTGGCGTGGGGAGGGTGGCACTTGGGCTGTTTGCTGAGCATGATATATGGCAGGTTTGCTTTGAGTTCCTCCAGCGAAGGTGCTGAGGCAAAGGCTTGGGTGCACACAGTTTATTTGGGACGGGGTTCCTAGAACCAAAATGACAAGTAGGGATGGGGAGACAGGGAAGGGAGAAAAGGCAATAAAATGTATGAGAGTGTGGGCTACCACTGGAGCACAGCCCCTTGGAAGGCACTGGGGAGCTGTGTGCAGTGCACCTCAGGGTCCTCTGCTGAAGCACCAGCGGGTTGGCTATTCTCCCTGCCACCATCCTTCCCCAGGGGCTGGGGTGGCCCCCACAGTGCCTGAGACAGCCTCGGGCAGGGAATAAGAGTGGTGCAGACACCTAAGGGGGAAGTTGCCAGTGTGCTATAGAGGCTCCCTCGCAAGTAAACTCAGGTGGATACAGGGCAGGGCATCCACAGTCCACCACCACAGTCTATCGCGCTGTCTTTTTCACCTCTTTTCTTATTTCTGTTAGCTGCTTGAAGGCCAGCCCCAAGGAAAGCATGTGGCACAGTGTCTCACACCTAACAGGTGTTCGGTCAACAAATCGATGATGACCTGCCTATGAAGACAGAGAAAAGGGAGAAAAATTAGATTCAATAACCAGAATTCCTGGTTTAAACGCCCAGATTGGGCTGGCTGAGCTGGCTGCTGTGAAACCGGCTATTTGGCCAAAGCAGTACACTTCTAATCTAGATTATCTTCATCACACAGATATTACCTAGAAGTTCAGAGAAAGAGACAGCATGTTCTCAGTGGAAAAAAACATCTGGGTTCTGAGAAAAAGTGGGGGAGGATTTAATGAAGGCACTTAAATGTGGGACTGCAGTCTCCCGTGAACGAGCACCATGAATTCCCCTGGGGGTCCTTTGAAAGGCCCTCCTAAGACAGGGCAGTTCCTTAAGACGGAGAATTTGGCCAAGAATTTTTATGTCCATCCCAGAATGAGTGAACCAAGGTCCCCTGGCATGTGGCCCAATGCCAGGCTCGTACCTTAAGCTTGGTAAGGGTTCAGTGGCTGTCACCTTGGAACGTCCCAACTCTAAATTGGAGGTATTTGCCTCCTTTTCCTGGGCTCTTGGGCACTGCCTTTTCCCTTAATAGGCATGAAAAGAGTGCCTCTCAAAGCTACTTACAATTATAATCTGGGTTCAAATCCTAACTGAGTAATCTTGGGCCAGTTAAAAGTCTTGTTTTGGGCTCCTCCAGAAAAGTTCACATCCAAGTAGGTTATTTGGGAGGGACAGGAAACACTAGTGTGGTGGTAGGAAGAAGACAGGAACAGGAAGGCAGGCCATGGAGTTACATTGTCAAGCAAGCCGCCACTGTGGGCCACTGGAACTTACTCCGCTGGGGACTGGGGAGGCAGGTACAGAGTACAGGCCTCAGAATCAAATCCCATCCTGCCACCACAGGGCAAGGGAGCCAGGGCTTTTGTACACCAACTCCTGACAATTATTTGTTGACAGCTGCTCTTAGAGGAAATCTATGTCCTGATACATCTGGCCTGCTGCGTGTAAGAACACACCAGGCTCCAGAGGCCAGGGGAAGCTCTCAGGCCAAGATCCTGCATTTGGAAGATGAGCTGGTAGGTGCTGAAATGATGAGGGCCAAAAGGTGTGGGTGGGACACACACAGCATCTGCCATCTATAAAAGGACGTCTAGTACTGTATTCTATTAAATGAGTTCGTAGTTGTAACACACTTGGAACACTCTATGGTATATAAATGCTATAAGCATGTGTGGCAGATTGGATTTTTCATGCAGCGACACAGTAATTTTCCGGTCCCCTGTGCTCTGCTAGAAACTTGCCATTGCCTATTCTGGGTGGAGTCTGTCTCCTCTCCCCTGGGACCAACAGGGACTTTGTGACTTCCCTGATGCACAGTTTATTGCAAAAGTGAAGCTGCTGGTTTCTAAGGCTAGGTCATGGAAGGTGATAAGGACGCGCCTGCTCTGTGTGTGTGTGTAAAGAGAGATAGAGATAGATACAACACACACACATACACACACACACACACACACACACACACACACACACACACACACACACACACACATACTCCCTTGGGATCCCTATCCTGAAGCCACCATGTTGCAGAGATCACATGAAGAGATCCATGTGATCTAGGAATAGAGAAATCCAAGAAGCCTCAGCTGTTCAAGTCCCCAGTGAAGTGCCAGCTTGGCTATAAGTGTGTATGCATTTAGCGATGAGGCCTTTGATATGACCCTAGCCACAGCCACCTAATTACTGCAACCACCAGAGAGAACCTGAGCTACGTCTGCCCAATTACTCTCAACCTGAATTCCTGATCCACAGAAACTGTGAGAGATAATAAATAATGATTGTTATTTTAAGATGCTAAATTTTGAGAGAACTTCTTATGTAGCCATAGTAACTGTAACAGTGCTTGATAAATAAAATAAATATAATCTCATCTCTTCAACTTATAGGCCCTCCTCAGATATGAAATGAAATCTTCATATTCTAGACTCCCCATTTAAGCAGGTGGGTCTAGCTCAAGCTAAAGTTCTAATAATCAGATCTGCACACGATTGAACTTTGCAATATGCAGAGGGTTTAGTTCTGGATGGGACACTATGGTGCTTCCTCAATGTCCATTTTGATCATCTTCCATTCAGGGGTTCCCTGGTTATCTGGTCACTCACTCCTACCTCTAGTAGGAGGCCCTGAATGGTCCACACCATTAGGGAAATTCAGGCATCTTGCCATAGCGATTGGACCACACAAGTGAAGCATAGCCAATCAGCCATTGGCTTTCCCCTAGGATTGGTTAGGAATGGAATAATCACCACCACACCCGGGACTGTTGCTGAAGAATCTGGGGCACAGAAGCATTCTTTCTCCAGGAAGTGTTGGATTCAGACATGCATGCTGGAACCACTGCAGTGATTTTGCTACCATGAGGGAAACCAGCCTGAGGATGAAATCAACACACAAAAGATGCAACATGAAGAGAATAACAGAGAAATGAATCTAGAGCCTTGATAAAGTCATGCTTAAAGCCCAGACTACCATGCTTAAAGTCTTGACTCCCATTCCATTTGATCGTCTTCTGTCACCCCTGAATGGAAGATCATCAAATGGAATAGGAGCCAAGATATTGCTTTCATTGTTTAAACCATCTTAATATGGATATACTGTTACTTGGAACCAAATGCATCATAATTAATTCTGTTACCAACATAGCAGATACTGTCACAAGAACTAATCCACTCCTCTTCTGTAGAGTTAGAAAAGAGGATCAATGTGTAATCTATATAAACCTTTTCTAGCATTCTTTTGGACATTTTTATATGAAACCTTGAGTTTTGCCAGGAAAATAACTACCATTTTCCTGGCTATATCTTGGATATAAATGTGCATACGGTCCTTACTATTTAGTGGGTATGTTAATTTCCTAGGGGCTGCTGTTAACCAAGCACCACATATTGGTGACTCAGAACAACAGAAGTTTATGGTTTCACTGTTTTGGAGACCGGAAGTCTGGTGTTCCCAGGACCACGCTCCCTCTGAAAGCTCCAGGGAAGGATCTGTTCCAGAGCTCCCTGAGCGCCTGGTAGCCTCAGGTGTTACTTGGCTGGTTGATGAGTATTCTCCATGTCTCTATGCATGTTTTCCCTCTATGTCTCCAGCTCTGTGTCCAAATTTCCTCTTTTCACAGTACACGACTCATATTGGATTAGGGCCTATTCTAACACCCTCAGTTTAACTTGATTACTTTTGTAACATCCCTACTTCCAAAGATGGCCACACTCTGAGGTACTGGGGATTCGAATTTCAGTAATATCTTTTACTGGGGGAGAGAGGATGCAATTCAGCCCCTGACAGTGGTGTAGAGAAAGTGGACAAGGAGGGTTGTACATAGGAGGACAAGACATCAAATACAGGAAAGTTTAAAACAAAAAAACACCAACCACACAATTTTGGAGTTGTCCAAGTGTAAGAAGGCTGATATTCCTGCTTTGATTTGTAGAGACTGGGGTTCCTGACTGAAGACACTTTCTCTGCAGAGATACGCGGATAGAAACGAACACAGAGCCTGTGTTACCTCTTTTTTCTAGCCTAGATGTTGTCCTTACAACAATCTCTGTTTTGTTGGGTATTTTTTGCTTGAGGGAATACACACAAAGCTTTGACTTATATTATTCTCATTGCATCCAACTGAATGAAATTTATGAAGCCTCTTGCACAATGTATTCATTGTTTGGGTTGGGATAATTGAAGTGTCAGGAATATTTGCTTATTGAAAACAACTCAGGACGGCGCTGTGCACCCAACTGGTCCAGGGCCATGAGACATGCCACGTTCTGAACAGCTGTGTCCTATTGTCTTTTACAGCAGGACACCTTCCCAGATGAATCAATTTCACACCTGGGGAAGAGCAGCGGGTTAAGAATCAGAAGACATTATTTCTGATGTGGACTTCACAGTTCACTCACTGTGTGACTTTGAATAAATCATTTAATGTCTCTTGACTTCAGAGTTCAACGGACATAAATAACATGATCTGTTCTACCTCACAGGGATACTGTGTAGCTCAAAAATGAGAATCTACAGGAAATACTTTGGAAATCATAAAATGTCATCCAAATGTGTGTCATTAACAATAAAAATTAATCATGTCTACTTCTGCTCAAAGTAGAACTTTGAACTTAGGAAGAAAATGGGCCAATGTTCTCATTATTCTCCATTTCCTCCCCAGGATCCATCCTCCACACTTTTCTACCCTGCTCTGTGCTTCGGGAGACTGAGCACTGAGAACTGCATTGGCTAGACTTCCTTGTCTTGGGGCTTCTGGGTGGTTTGGCTAATGAGAAGTGCTTATAGGAGATGGAAAGGTAGGAGAGAAACCTTGCGGTATTTATTTGTCTTGCTCTTCTGGGCAGTTGCTGTGTTCTCCCATAGCCACTGCTCTGACTGGGCAGCTGGTTCTGCCCCTGGCCCTCTCTGGGCTTCAAGTAACTCCATTCCTTCTGCTCCCTTTCAGGATGAGGAGGATGACAGTATATGAATGTGGCTGGTCCTCAGTTCCTAACTCTGCAAACGGACTCTGCATCATTGCTCTTCAACACTTTGAATGTGCCATCTGGTTCTTGAGGGACCCTGGCACGTGCAGCACCGTGACCATGATGTGGGCGATAGCTCAACTCTTCCTGAGGGACTAGCTCTCTCTCTTAGCGGATGGTCTGAGTTTTCTCTTTTCTTTAGCCATTGAGCAGGTCTGCAATGTGATTTTTCTCTTGTAGAAACGAGCACCAGTGGATCATGAAGAACTATAAGGACTGGAGGTCTTCACTGTCTTCCATCAGCAATTGGGATGCTTTCTTTAGGTTTCTTGGGGAGACAGGCCTCTGTTTTTTCTCTGGTACCTCCTGCCCCTCCCTATATTTAGGCATTTTCCAAGTT
Organism: Cheracebus regulus; assembly: GCA_963574635.1. NCBI lineage: Eukaryota > Metazoa > Chordata > Mammalia > Primates > Pitheciidae > Cheracebus > Cheracebus regulus. The sequence continues at coordinate 32,695 of CAUYQU010062320.1, read as the reverse complement.
CAGTCTGCCCTTCTCCGGAGGTTACCCCTGATCTTTCCTCTGCCCTCATCTCTTGCCTGTGCTTTCAGGGGTCCGCAGTGACTCTCCACGTGGAACTCAGCCTCTTTTCTCTTTCCCACACCCTAGCCCTGGCTTCCCTACATCTGTTCACGCTGCCCAGGCCTGGAATTCCGGCTCATCTTTCACACCTCTAGTCGCTCCTTACGTGCAAGCAGGCACCAGGAGCACTGCTTCCTCCCTTCCTGTGAGTCCCTGCAGTCCTCCCTGCACTCTCGGTGTCTCATTACAGGACCTCTCTCTGGTTCTGAGTTTCTGTGACAGAATGTCCAATCAGCCTTCCTGCCTACAGTCTCTCTTCAGTTCTGTACAGACAACAGACTTCTGCCACCTTTGTTTTCCTAAAACTCGGCTTCCATTTTGCCCCTTCTCTCCGTGAAAACCTTCAATAACGCTGCCATCTACCATACAAAACCTGAACTCCTGACCTGGCATTCAAAGCCCTGCATACTTACTACCTGACAAGCCCACTCCACTCACCTTGCTCCCGTGACTACATCAGGGGCTTCCCAGCCTCCACTGCCCCAGAAATGCTGCCCTCTTCCCTCCTGGTGTGAACCTTGCCTATTCTTCCAAGCTGAACCCCAATGCCACTTGCTCTCTGAAATCTTCCTTGACCACTACAAGCGACAGAGAGGCTTCTTTTCTTTTAACCCCTCTTCCTTTTCTTTCAAGTTCCAGGACATATTTGCTGAACTGAACTTCAGCTCCTAAGAATGTCATTTACATTAGCTTTTAGCTCCCTGACTTGTATTGCTATGCTATTAGAACATGGTTTGGTCACATGTGTTTTGCATCATATTTGGTCCTTACTATTTATTCAATGAATACATAAAAATGGGAAACATATCAGCTTATCCAAACTGCTGATCGTTAAGAGATTGGACACACATATGTATTTTGCAAGATCATAGGTCGCTGGCACTAAAGCCATACATCTACTCAGGTGGGCTTTGGGTCTAAAAAGGAACAGTGATCATGATGATAAAAATTAAAATATCTACAATTTATTGAATATCTACTGTGTTCAGTGCTTCACATGCAAAGTCTCTTTTAACCTTTATAACCAACTTATATTAGTATCATTACTATCTGTACTTTATGACCCAGGATATGGAAGCTCAGAGTGATTAAGCAAATATATCTAGTGCGGAGCAAGGCTAAATTTGAACCTGACTCTGCCAGTGCTCGTGTCTGTTCTATTAACCAATCAGCGGGCAGCTTTTGGAAGTATCCTGCAGGAGCCCCCAGGAGTGTGGAGTATTTAGTGTGTAATGCCATCTGTAGCACCATGTCTACTGTGTCTTCCTTCCAGTGAGGCTAGGAATCCTATCTTGCTGCTCTCTGTACCTTCACAGTGATGCCTACGACTTGGCTTTGCATAATCAGCACTCACTAATAGTTTATTAGTTGATTCTCAGCTCTCCCCCACTTCATACTTGAATTTCAAGTGTTTTGTTCTGTTTTTTTGAGACAGGGTTTTGCTCTGTCACCCAGCCTGGAGTACAGTGGTATGATTGTGGCTCACTAGAGCCTCGAACTCCGAGGCTCAAGTGATCTTCCCACCTGAGCCTTCTGAGTAGCTGGGACTACAAGCATGTGTCACCATGGCCAGCTCAAGTGTTTTTTTTTTTTTTGTCAAAGGACCTGGCCAGGGTTGCAATATAGGTTTGAATAGGAATTCCCTTTCCACCCCACCAACACCATAAAAGCTTTATGTAATCATATGTCTCTAGAGGTCTCTCCTTAAAGGGGCTTGGTACTGTGTCAACTTAGCTAAGTTGGAAATATTTCCAAGAACTCTCTTCTCTGTATAATTGTAGACTAGGACTGGCTACAGGAGACATTTGTGTGAGACTGGGAAGGCAGAAGGGAGGGAAGCAGTAGCCACTCTGCAGATTGGTGCAGGCATCAGGCAGGCCCCGTAGCTCATGCTGACCTCATGTCTCATCCTCTCGGCATGGAGCCATCCCTGGGCCTGCAGAATCTCCAGCTCCTACCCAATCTCCTCTCCTTCAGATTCTTGAGTTGCAAACTTACTGTGTGTGCAGTTTCATGGAAACGGTCCTGGCTTCTGCAGATTCCCCAGACTGTCAAAATTGGAGGCTATAAGAGGCATATGTGGGGTCCACTCTGTCCTCATTGTTCTGAGGCACGGGAATAGGGTCATGAAGGCCAATTCATGCTGACTCCCTAGAACTAAATCAAAAGGAAAACCCTAACTCTTACAAATGCCCAAGTAATGAAAGGACCAGAGGCTACTCCCTTTGCACTGCCCCCCCACCACCTTTGTGCATGGCAGATGAAAAATTGAAAGTACCTCTGATCAGTCCCCTCCTGCAACCAATCAGAGTGGTTGCAATCATGGGCCAAGTCTTCATTTGCATAGGAGTATAACTTTGTAACTTCACTTCAGCCTCTGATTGGTTGCTTTCCACAGCAAATCAGACTGGTTGTGGGCCACTACTTCATTTACATAGGGCATACACCAAGTAATTAATGGGAATATTCTAATGGGTATTTAAAGCCCAGAAAAATCTGTAACCAGGTTCTTGAGCTGCTTGCTCAGGCTGGCTCCCACCTTGTGGAGTGTCCTTTCATTTTCAATAAATATCTGCTTTTGTTGCTTCATTCTTTCCTTGCTTTGTGCATTTTGTCCATTTATTTTTGTTCAAGGTGCCAAAAACCTGGATACCCTCCACTGGTGACAGTTCTGATTTTTCTCACACTTCCAGTAAGTGCTGCTCTCCTCACGTTAGATCCAGCCTTCTTTCCTGATTACCAGACCTGCTACAGCAGCTCTAGGCCCCAACCAGGTGCAAAAGCAGTTTGCCATCACCTCCTTCACCAGCTCCCACAATTGTGCTCATTTTAATAACAAGCCCTTGTTCTGTATCACTCAGAGTGGCTCTGCTTCTCTTATTAAACCCTAGCTGATTCATCCCTCTTCCCTGAGTCCCCAGGATATGGTGTCTCTGGTCACATGGCCAACTCAAAGAAATGTGTCTATGGTAATTGGGCAAAGTCACTATCAAAGCAGGAGGAAAACCTAGAAGTGGTGAGCCTCTCACCCTTACCGTTTCCCTCCCCACAAGGCTGTGCTGTTTTCCAAGGCAGGAGCTAGATCCATCTGTCTTGTAGTGAAACCCAACTTAAGACATTTCAGTATTATTCAAGTTTCTACCTGCCCCAGCAAACCTGGGCTGAACTCAGTTCTGATGTCACTGCTTTTGGAGGTTGCATAGCCACCCTTGACCTTTAGTGGTTGCTCTCAAATATCACTGGCCTCCAGGGCACCTGTGCATGTGGTGTACTTGTAGTTAATCACAAGTGGACTAGAGTACAAGGTTGCCTGAGGGCTGCGCCTCAGAGGCTCTGAAGACTGCTGTTCAAAGGTATCTGCCTTTGATCTGGTGTTTGAAATCTAAAACGCCACCATTAATGGGCCATCCCTGTGGATTACACTTCCTGGTGTCTGTTACTAAAAAGCCATAAACCTTTGATAAAAGAATCATTTGCAGAGTGTAGGAGAAAGAATGTGGTTTCTGGAATCAGGTAGTTCTGAAATCAACCTACTTCTGCCATTTAAAATAGCTATGAGGGCCGGGTGCGGTGGCTCACGCCTGTAATCCCAGCACTTTGGGAGGCCGAGGCAGGCGGATCACTAGGTCAAGAGATGGAGACCATCCTGGCCAACGTGGTGAAACCCCATCTCTACTAAAAATACAAAAATTAGCCAGGTGTGGTGGCGCGTGCCTGTGGTCCCAGCTACTTGGGAGGCTCAGGCGGAAGAATCACTTGAACCCAGGAGGCGGAGGTTGCAGTGAGCCAAGATTGTGCCATTGCACTCCAGCCTGACGACTGAACAAGATTCCGTCTCAAAAAAAAAAAAAAAGAAAGAAAGAAAGAAAGAAAGAAAGAAAAAGAAAATAGCTACGAGGCTGCAATAAAATAACCTCTTCAAGCTGCAGTTTCCTCACCTATTAAAATGAGGATAGTAATATCCAATTTGATATCCAAGACAACAAATGTTAGAAAGTATCTAGCCCACTGCTTGGCACATAGGTGACTGTGAATGAATGTTAGCACTTACTCCCGATTTCCTTTCCTTGAACTAAATAATGCCGTGGAATTCCTAGCAGGGCCCTGAGTAGGCATCATTGCTGTTGCTGTCTCATGACAGTTGGGATCTAGTGGGTGACAGGGTGAGGGTCTGCTGCCAGTGTGTATGTGTGTTTCAACAGAGTAGGGAGAGAGATAGCATGAATTAGAGTTAACAGCTAATTTTAGAAGAGAGATTAGGTCATCAGAAGAGGAGGTAAGCTTGTTTCAAAAAGCTAGCTTATTTCCATCCACCTTTCTCCATTTCCATTGCCACCATCTTAATTCAAGTTGCCTTCTCCTTCCTGGATTACTTCAGTAGTCTTACCTGGTTCTTCTGACTGTTCTGATCTCTTTTTAGTTTATTCTCTTCTTGGAAACCAGTGATCTCTTTTAAATGTTCATCAGATCTTACTTAACCCTCTGACCCTTTCCATTATTGGCATTTCATCTAAAGCCTAATCATGGCCTGGAAACTGTTCTATAGCTTGGTCCCTGTCTACCTTCCTCCCTCAGCCTTCTTTCCCTTCTTCCCTCCCACTCAGTAGCTTTTATTTACACTAGAATTATCCCAGCATCTTGGGCCAGTGAGCTCAAGACCTTAACTCATTCTTCTCTCTCTCTCTCTCACGTGCACACACACACACATACTCTCACACACTTCCTCTTCCATGTGTTTCCATTACACTTAATTCTGCTGGCTGACTCCTACCCAACCTTCATTCACATCTTTGTTCAAATGTGCTTTCTTCAGAAGAGATTTTCCTGACTTCGCAAACAAAGATAGGCTTCCCTCTTGTTTCTTATAAAAGAGCTCACGTGTATGTCTCGTATATTTTTCTTCTTATAGCCTATGTCATACTTTGAAGTGATAGAATTGTGTGTGTAGTTTCTTTCTAAAGTGTTGCTTCCTCTTATAGAGTGAGTCCACAACAGTCCCATTTTCCCATTGTGTTGCCACCAGCTAGGCCACTGCCCAGGACACATAGTCTCAATAGTGCTGGTTAATGATGAACAAACATGGTGTCACCCTGGGACAAGTCTATCTGTATGAGATTCAGATTTTCTCTCCTTACAAAGAAGCCACAATTCTTGAGTTGGAGTCTTATAAAAGCCACCCAGAAAACCAAAGATCCTGTTTACCTCTATATTTAGTTTTTTGTTTCTTGCTTTTTCTTTTTTAAATTGAGGCATAACTTGCACGGAGTAAGCTGTACAAATATTAAGTGTGCAGATGGTGAATTCTTCATACATACACACCCATGGAATCATTATTCCAATCAAGATCTAGAATAGTCCAGCATTCAGTAGGCCTCTTTGTGTCTTTCCAGTTCCATAACCCCTACCCACACCCTAGACAAGGTAACCACTACTCTGATCTCCTGCTCTGTAGATTAGTTTCGTCTGATTCAAAATCTTATGTCAATAGAAATATACAGTGCATGTATTTTGTTGCCTGGCTTCTTTGGCTCAACATTTTTTGAGATTAATTCAAGTTGCTGTGTGTAGCAGTTGTTTTGTTTGTTTTTTTAAATTATTGAATTGCTGAGTAGTTTTTCATTGAATGCAAATTTCCCCATTTGACTATTGCTGGACATTCAGTTGTTTCAAGTTTGGGCAGTTATGGACATTTTTGCACATGTCTTTTGGTGGACATGTCTTTGGGTTTAGATGTAGGAGTGGAATTGGTGGGTCTATACATCTTTAAGCCAGGCTCTTTTGTCTTCTAATGCAGCCTTCACAAAATCCTGGCACATCTCAACCAGAATTTTCCAATGTGGTAAGGCAGATGTGGTTATCTACATTGTGGTAGGCTTTTTGCCTGCAGGAACCCTTCATATGGCTTTTCTTTAAGTTCATTTCATGAGTTTCTGTCAAGATCATTTAGCTGTTTGATCCTGAGTCTGTGGTCATGATAGTGTCACAGAAAATGTCACAGGATCCTTAGGGTGTCACTTCACTAGCTGGAAACCTCTGTGGCCAGTAGCACCTTCGCCCAGGTTTTCCTCGGGACCGCTGGGCTCATTCCAGCCACTTGGCCCGGCAGGCTGCAGTCAGCTGGAGCTACCAGCCAGATCCCGCATCTACCAACGCCAAGCCACGTGCAGAGTGGCAAGGGATGTATGAACGAGCACAGGTTCCAGCCACTGTGCACAGCCGGGCATGCTGGCTGCGGTGGGGAGGGCAGCTCCAGGCACACACCTCTGCGTGAGGCTGATGGTGTACTAGGCATACTGTAAGCAGTATGCTTCCATTGTGGACACTGGGAAATGTGGTGCCAGAATCTTGGAGACACCAGAAACCGCAGAGCCCCAAAGAGGGTGTCACAACACTGGCCTGGGGAGCCCCTGGGTCTGAACTCCTTGAAGGGCCATAGCTCTTCTCTCATCCTGGAGAGTGGGGGGTGGGGGAGTGTGTTTCAGCCTTGTTTGTGTTATAGCTCTTTCAGTCCCTCCATTTGGCAGGTCCTAAGTTTTTGTCTCAGGAAGAATGAAGTGCCTGGACAATTGGAGGGTGAGCAAGGTGGAGAGGAGCTTCATTGAGTGACAGAACAGCTCTCAGGAGACACAAAGTGGGTAACTCCTTTCCACAGGCAGGTCATCCTGGCAAGTGGGAGAGGAGACCCATGGTGGGTAGCTCCTATGTGTAGGCAGGTCATCCTGAAGAGTCAAGGAGACTGAAGTGGGTAGCTCCTTCCCACAGCTGTTAGTCCTGACTTCTGTCCGAGTCTGGCTGAGTCCAGAGTTTTAATGAGCTCAGAAGCGGGGAAGCTGATTGGTTCATGGGTGGCCATGGGCGGCCCTGGAAAAAGCACCATAAGTTCTTACTTGAGCAGCCTGGCAGCCTGGCCCTGGGCTTCAGGCTGTTCTTGGCTTCAAGGTGTTCCTGGCTAGGGACCCGCCCCTTTCTGGCCAGGAACCTGCCTACCTCTCACCATCAACAAGCTGTCCTTGGTACCTAGGCTGTTTGTGCCGAGGGACACAGGCCTGCGCTGAGCCACCCTCAGCGCCCCCAGCCTCCTTCTGGCACTGTTGGTGCCCAAAGTCTGGAGGGGGCTGGGGGTGGCACTGTTGGTGCCTCCTTCTGGCACTGTTGGTGCCCAAAGGCAGGGGGTGGGATTTGGGTCTGGCATGTCAGTGCCACCCTGAGCACTTGCACCCTCAGCCAGGTTGCAACAGTGTCGGGGCTTGGCCACAACTTGGCTCCAAAATCAGAGCAGGCACTGGGAGTGGGGAGAGGCCAGGGAGCAGGAGCAGAATCAGACATTTCAGAGCCTGCAGGGGCAAGGAGGTCTTCCTAGCCCTTGCAGCAGAGGGATGCCTGGGTCCAGAGCTGCTGCTGGTTGCTGCAGGGGCACCTGAGAGTGCAGGGCTCCCACCCTGCCAACTCGGTAGGACTCCCACCTGTTGCTGGCCCTGAGTGGCTCCGTAGAGCACGGAGCCCTGGCTACGCCTTCCCTGCTGCAGCTGTGTCCCCACAGCAGCTGCTCCAAATAGGCCAGAACAATTTAAAATCATAACCTGAAGGGTTCCTGCCATTGGAGCTTCATCAGACACCGTGATAAATCATCTCTAAAGTAGTAATCTAAGCCAGTAAGAAAATATTATTCTACTCATTGAAATCACTGAGTTACAGACACATTTCACAGGAATGTTTTTCTAATTACAATTTTCTTAAGATAATTGCTTTGGCTGTTTCTATGAAATGCTGTAGCTATTCCTGACGTATTATTTATTCATTGGTTTATTGCCAGGGGTGATATTGACTGTTTGCTCTATCCCTGTCACGGGAGGCTTTCTGACATAACTGTGTAGTGATTTTTTTCCCTGTCTACATGAACACTTAAGGTTAATAAGCTGTGGCCATTAGACAACATTCACCACATCCTGTATGTCCTTTTCCCAAAAGATAAGTTACACTGAAGGAAGAAAGGTGTCATCTCTGCAAATTTGCTTGCTAAAAATCTCCTTCTCTAGAAAGGATATTTGCTTGTTGTTTTCATGTTTCTCCTTCCAAAGAATTTACAAACATTTCCCTTAATTCCTGGCATGAGACTAGAAAATTTCAGCTTTTACCCCAGGCAAGGGAAAAATTACAGTTATCTTTCCCATTTAAGGCAATGGACCACTTCTTCCCTAGACCACAGAGGGCCCACCTCTCTGCTCTTAAGAATTCAAGAGGCTTACCAGCCTGGGAGGCTGGGCCCACCCAGATGGAGATGAAGTGAGCTTTCAGCAGAGAGAGGGAAGCACCTGGGAAATACCTGGATTCTGCTTTGAATGGAAATGCAGAGACAACCACATGTTTTGGACACCCACCTCTCAGTGTCCTGGAGTCCTAAGACATCCTGCTCATTGTGAGCGAAAGTGCCCCCACAAAAAGGGAGGTACCACCCAAATTTGGCTAAATCCTGAAACAGAATTAAATGACCACATTGAATTCTCATGATAAGTCTTTGAGGAAGACGTCATCATTCCCCAATTAAAAATTTTATTTTTTTACTTTTATTTTATTTTATTTTTGAGACAGAGTCCTGCTTTGTTTCCCAGGTTGGGGTACAGTGGCGCAATCTCAGCTCACTGCAACCTCGGCTACCATGTTCAAGTGATTCTCCTGCCTCAGCCTTCTGAGTAGCTGAGACTACAGGCATGCACCACCATACCCGGCTAATTTTTGTATTTTTAGTAGAGACAGGGGTTTCACCTTGCTGGGCAGGCTGATCTTGAACTCCTGACCTCAAGTGATCTGCCTACCTTGGCTTCCCAAAGTGCTGGGATTATAGGTGTGAGCCAAAGCACCTGGCCCCAATTCAAAATTTTAAACTGAGGCTCAGAGAGGCTGAGTGTCCTAAGGCCACACATCTTCTAAGTGATAGAATAGGGATTTGAATCCAGGCAGCTCAACTCCAGCCTGAGGGTCTGAGAAAGAGTGAGCTCCAATTCAGGGTGTCATCTTCCCATCTTCCACTCCACCTTTTTAAGCCTCATCTGAAAATATCATACAAGATCACCTTTACCACACAGAGGAGATGAAGAAACAAATAAATACAGGGGAGGAGGAAATGGAAAATAGAACTCCCACTGGGGTCTGGCTATTAATGTGTCTGCCCCGTTCCGACACTTGAATAGTTCTGGTTCTGAGTCTGCTACTGAAAGGAACCAAAAATGACCTTGAATTGAAACTCCTGCATAGGAAGGTGCCGTGATGAGCTCAGAGAGACCACAGCACAACTCTGCAAGGGCGTTCAGCACATCGTCACGGTTGCTTCCAGTCGGCCAGGGGGATGCTGACGAGGTGCTTTCCAGACCTAATGAAACTACCTGACTGCCAACGCCAAAGCTGGGTTTTCCTCTCTGTAGGATGGAGAGGCTGGAAGGCGAGATGGTCTTTCCAAGGGGGAGCCTGTTTCATCAACAGCTTCTTTAGATGTGTTGACTTTGTGGAAGAAGAATCCCAGCTAACAGGAAAATAGGGAGGGGTTTTCTTCAGTAAATACCAATGTCAGCCAATCCCTTACCTCTTTGATCTCATCTCCCATTGTTCTCTTTGCTTTCTCTGCTTCATCCACACTAGCTTTTTACTGTCCTTAGAACATGACAGGCACACTCCTGCCTCAGGGCCTTTGCATGTGCTCCTGCTGCTGCCTGGAAACTTTCCCGCAGATACTCCCATGGCTCTCTTCCTCTCCTCTCATGCCTTTCTGCAAACGCCCTCTGCTGAGTGAGACCTTCCCTAGTTACGTGTTCTAGCAACAATAGCATTATGAACTCCCCCTCCCCATAACACGCACACATACACAAGCTTAGTTTTCTTGTTAGAACACTCCACCTTATAATCTCCTATGCATATTACTGACTTACCTTGTTTTTGACTGTCTCCCTTAGCTGAGGGTAAGCTCCATGCAGGCAAGGAGTTTTGTCTGTTTGGTTCCTCTCTATGTTCCAGCACCTAGAATAACGAGTAGCCAGTACTCAATAACAACATGTTGAACCGGGTGCAGTGGCTCACACCGGTAATCCCAGCACTTTGGGAGGCCAAGGTGGGTGGATCACCTGAGGTCAGGAGTTCAAGACCAGCCTGGTCAACATGGTGAAACCCCATCTCTACTAAAAATACAAAAATTAGTCAAGCGCACACCTGTAATCTCAACTACTTGGGAGGCTGAGGCAGGAGAAGTGCTTGAACCCAGGAGGTGGAGGTTGCAGTGAGCCGAGATTGCACCACTGCACTCCAGTCTGGACGACAAGAGTAAGACTCTATCTTGGAAAAAAAAAACCCATGTTGAATGCACAAATGAATGAATTCATTAATCCTAGTTCTGCCATTTAGTAACCAGGCAGGCTTTAGAAAGTTAGTTAACTTCCTTTCTAAGCCTCATTTCTGCAACTATAAATTTAGAATGAGAATTCCATATTCTCCTTGTGAGCTGTACATTTTCAACAGGATTACAAAAGGATGCACCTGGTACAGTACTCATATGGACTTGGTAAGAATTGGTTTAATGATTTACATTGTGGGTTCAATGAAAGAATTACCAATAATCGTAGCAAACATTTGCAGAGTATTTCTATGAGCCAGCACTGCTCTAAGCATGTATGTTTATTAACCTGTTTAATCTTTACAACATCCTGAAATGTATGTGCTATTATCATCATCATCCTAGCTTCAGAAATAAACTGCAGGGGTAACTTTCTCAAGGCCACATGACTAATAAATCATAGAGCCTGGATTTGAACTTGGGTCCATCTATCTCCGAAGTCCATATCCTACCCACTTCAGCGTACTGCTTCCATATAGCAAGAAGACATAATTTATATAACAGAGGCACAGGAAATTCCATTTAAGTCATGAAACCTCCTATTTACAAATTTTAGTTTTTAAACTTTGAGATGTCTTCTTGGATCAAATGTGATGATAATTCAATTTCTAAATCAATTGAAACATTTAGATGGGTCCAAATTGTATTCAACTCCAAGCCACGAAATATCTTTGGCCATGAAACGCTACCTTTAAGAAGATACTTGTAAACTGTGTTTTATTTAGACATACTCTGTATGAACATATATAAGACAGTTTTAAATAGACAGCAGTGTCATTTAGTTCCCAAAGCTGAGTGGAAATAAAAACCAGAGCCATGAAGACACACCCTAAACCTAGCACCTGCTTTTGAGGCTGCTTCAAATATTATCATCCTGTTTTTTCTTGTGAATTGGCTTCAATCACTTGTGATTCCTGTGCATCTAGCATGTCTCGTAACCGGCAGTCATTCATAGTCTATTTTAAGTGTGAGCATTAAAATGCTAGGTTTCGTTCATGAGCAAAAACTCAGTGAGGCCGTCTTCTCCGTCCTCGGAGCTGGCTCTACAAGTCACTGCACACTCAACAGGGAGGTGCATACACACAAACTTTCCAAATTGTCTTTAAAAGTTTTCAGTTCCCTTTTTTCTTTTTTTGGTTTCTATTGCCTTCCCAGTAATGGCTAAGACATTGCCAGTTTGTCTTGCTTCTTGTGATTTCTCCAGAAGACCTTATGGCCCAGGAGATAAGTTGGGACCAGGTGTTAATATCCCACTGATTTTAATCTGGCTTTTATTTTTTCTTGCAAGGAACAGACATCTCTTCAAGCCAACTCAACACAAAGAAGTTTAACATATTGCATTACATTACATTATTTTTACATGATAAATCTAAGAGCAGGAGCTGTATCAGATCCTGGCCTCAAGGAATCCAGAACTCAAAGGTGATTCTAGATTCAAGGAAGCTCCCAAGTCTTTCACAGTAGGAGTTCGTGCCTGTTTGATTTCTGTGGTTAAGCAACAAATGCCATGTCTTCTTCTGCTCCTAGTACTAACTGATGGTTATGGTTTGTTTCAAGGTTAGGGCCCTAAGAGAGAATCTGATTGGTCCAGTCCATCTTTCTAAGTAGTTTGTAACTCTCTCTTCAGCATATGGGTTGTCTGCCATTGGCTCAGGTGCACCAGCCAGGGCCAATCATCTATGGATAGAGGAAGTAGAGCACTGGGTACTGAGTGTTGCTTCTTGGGTCTGTCCCTTCAGCAGAAAGTGTGGGCAGGATGGGTTCCCTCAGAAGAGGCTGTAAGTGGGTTGGCACGGTATTGACCTTTCCACAATAGCATTGTGCAAGACGCTGATGTCATATAGCCAAGACATATAGTGGTCTATCAAGGTAAGATATTATATTGACGAGGATACAAATGCAACTCAGAAAAACATACAAAGCCACATGCATGTTTCTTTGCAATTAGCATGCTTAAAACACGAAACAAATAACATTATTTCTTTGTGATATGTTTTATCTAAAAATATTTATTCTTTTGCCCAAGTTTAGCTGTCAAAGCTCCATGGCTTTCTCAGTCAGTGCCTCTCGGTTTTGGTGAGGAGACTGCATTCACCACAATTTCAACCCGTGCCATTCATAGAGATTACAGTAGGATGACTAAACTGAAGCCACATTCACCTTTACAGTTGCCAGCTAGTTATTGAGGTTTTGTTGTGATTGAACTAGTCAAAACCTATTGATTTGTTATTACCGTTGACTCAGTGTCTACAATGTTGTGGGCTACAGCTTTAAACATAGGCAGAATTAATACCCACATGACTTCAGAGGTCTCTTGTGTCAAATGTATTATGCACGTGGTGTTGGTGATCTCTCCTTTAAGGACTGGCCCACTTCCACCCAGTGTCCCTGTAGAACAAAGACTCTAAGATGGGATATTTTGATAGAGGCAGGAATGTTAAGGAGCATGAGTTGAGATCCAGGTCTGGAAGCCTTGCTGCAATGTGTGTGAAGATTGTGGTGGGGGCAGGGGAGAGGAGCTGCTGATATAAAGGCAGAAAGCATGGCAAACTTGGCTGGCATGACAGTTCTGGTTAATGAAAACACCTAGACAAAGACCAAATACTTGGATTCAAGGTAATCGTCTTAAGAAAATTCACTACTGATGGTGGCATCGATTATCTGAATTTGTATGAACTGCAGGCTCTATTTTTGAGTTCTCAGCAGAAACCAGTCTCTCTTGTTACCTGGGGTACACGGCCTTCTAGGTGTGTTTTTCTTGTGCCCCACATCACTTTCTGTCTATATTTTTAAAATATCTACCTGATTTTTCTTCACTCTTGGATGAAAATTTCTTTAAAGACAAGATTAATGTTTAATGCATCCTGGTGCTCCTACCATGGCTTGGAACGTGCCAGGCATTTCATAAATATTTGTTGAATGCATGAGAGTAAGAACCTAATTGCCTTTTGAGTCACCAAATTGACCATGATCCAAATTGCGCTCTCTGCTCAGTGACAGTATTTGGCATAGGGGAATGTCTGAGATGACATCATTGCCAATCGAAGCTAATTTCAGGTCAAGTTTAACTTTGCAAATATCTCTAATGTAGTTACTGTGGAAACACCATCAATACATCTTGTAACTTGTGAAAGCGTGTACAGGCTCCATGGATTATCAGAACAAAGATGGAATTCCTAGGGACAGATCAGGAAAGTTCTTTGAGTGAAGAGAAAGAGAAGGAGGACGATGTAGAAGAGGAGGAAGAGGAATAGGACATGAGGATAATAGCTGGCATTTATTGACAGTTTGTTACATGCCAGGCCTTGTCATAAGCATTTTGTATGTATTAACTGATTTAATACTCACAGAAGCCCTATGGAGGAGGTACTGTCATCCCATTTTGCAGATGAGTCCAGTGCAAAATAGGGCATGTTGCCTTTCAGTTCATACAATCTGTTTTGCAGGACTCCTGGGACTTACTTCTCCTGGGGTCTTCCTCTCTCCCTCTCTTTCTGGTCCTTGTTCTTCTAAGGAAGCCTTCAGTAGTCAAGGTGATCATTTTTTGTGATTTCATCTTAGAGGGCCAGGCTGGCTCTTTACTGGCCTCTTGGAGGTAAGCCTAGATCTTCAATATTTTTCAAAATGGAGTGTCTGTAAAATGGGGAAATCAATTTCTTGCTGATATTTAGTGCTCTGAGAGCATAACACTGAAGCCGTATTTTTTTCAAAACAAAACAGAATCCTCCTTCACAGTTTTGAGAATGGGAAGAGACGAAGGGAGAGGAGGAGTCAGGCAGCCCCGACCTGCCACAGCTGTCTGAGGAATCACTTTGACAGCACTGTGTCTGTTTGGGCAGACCCATTCTTCCAGTCTCACCAGATGAAGACATTCACTGCCTTGAATCTGCTCTGACTTTCAAAGACACTACTCTGAAAGCTTCAATATTACTTGGCTAAACAATTCCCACTTCCCAGGAAGGTCTCCTTAGTTCCCATCTGTTTTGATTGTTGACATTTTGGTTTGGCAATAAGGAAGCCCTCCTCACCAGAAGCTGGAGCCCATCCCTAAGGCAGAGAAGCTAAGTCAATGGCAGAAAGCTTGGATTTGTTCCTAACAGACTGAAAAAAAGTTACCCTTCCAGGAACTTAGGTATTCTGTGTCCAAACTGCATAGGCAGGAGCAGAGATTACATAATTCTTCAGATATTTTTAATATATTTGACCAAAGTGGAGAATTGAGATGGTATCCAGGGTTCTGGTTTGGCAACACAAATATTTGACATTAGCCAGAGTTCTCCAGAGGGACAGAACCAATAGGGTGTACATATAAAAGAGAGTTTCTTAGGGAGAATTGGCTCACACGATTACAAGACAAAGTCCCACGATAGGCCATTTCTGGAAGCTGGAGAAAAGAGAAGCCAGTAGCAGCTCAGTCCAGGTCCAAAAGCCTGAAAACCAGGGAAGCCGACAGTGCAGGCTTCAGTCTGTGGCTGAAGGCCAGAGAGCCCCCTGGCAAACCACTGGTGCAAGTCCCAGAGCCCAAAGGCTAAAAAACCTGGAGTCTGATGTCCAAGGGCAGGAGGAGCGGAAGGAAGCATCCAGCACTGGAAAAAGAAGGAAGCTAGAAGGTTTGGCAAGCGATGTGATCCCATCTTCTTCCACCTGCCTTGTTCTAACTGCGCTGGCAGCCAATTGAATGGTGCCTGCCCACATTGAGGGGGGGTCTTCCTCTCCCAGTCCACCAACTCAAATGTCAGTCTCCTCTGGCAACACCCTCACAGACACACCTAGAAACAATACTTTACCAGTCATCTAGACATCCTTCAATCCAGCCAAGTTGACACCTAATATCAACCATCACAAATTCACCCCTTGTCAACCTGTCACCTCTACGTATCTCCTGAAATCATACTGAATCTCCAAATAAAGACAATAATAAGGTCATGATTACACCTAACATAATACAACTATCCTTCATACAATGAGAAGTGCACTAATTCTTAACCTAAATGCTATTACATAAAGCATTGGCACTCCATAAATACTTGTGGAATGAATGAATGAATAGAAAAAGTCTAGAAAGGTATCAAACATAAATGTTGAAAGTAATTATTCTCTCTTTAAATAGCTGCATGTTCCGATTTTTCTATTATAAATATGTATTAGTTTTATAATAGTTTTAAAAATATAACTTCAATTTTCCAGGAACCTACTGATTTGCAGCTGAAGTGAGGGCAGAGATCGAGCTGGGTTTTGCCAGCTTTAATATAGCCAAGCTCAGCCTTTCTATGTATGGTACAGCAGGAGCTCCTGTGGTAAGTTCCTGGAAGACTGGGCCCTTTTCAGGGTCTAGATTAAGTCAATACTTTCTGGCCAATGGGGAAGTAACTACTTTATTCTCTGAGCAAAGGGCTTCTTAAAAATCACAAGATGTTAGAGGTTGCCTTGCCCAATTTTCTTAGTTTCCAGATGAAGAAACTGAGTCCAGAGAGGTGGTTGGCCTTGAGAAAGTCAGTCATGATACTGGTATTAGAATGCAAGTCTTGTAACTTTGAACACATTTCCACACTGGCACAGCCAGAGACCCAGAAAGAAACTAGTGGCATCCTCAACCGGTTTATTAAGGAAAATTTAATAAAGGGACTTGTTAAAAGGTGTGGGCAGAGTTTGGAATACCGGCAAGGAAAGTAAAGTACTCTAGGTTATGCAAAAATGGAGAAATGTTACTGCCTGAGGCCCCAGCAGGCAAGCATGGGGGCTGTTATAGAACCTGAAAGAGCAGGAGTGCAGAGAAGGTGGCAGACAGATAGGCCCTGGGGCCTTCCATGGGGACATAGCCAATCTGCAGAGACCCAGTAGCAAAGGCAAGAGCCGGGGAATAAACCGCCCAACCTCACCAAGGGAGCTTGTCGATGCAGCTCAAAAAGATGGGTGTCCCAGGGCAGAGCATAGTAATGAAGGGCGGAGAGGGGATCTGAGGAGCCTGTAAATGTAACCAGCACACTTGCCTTCTGGAAGATCAGCCTAGTCCTATCATTACCCTCTGCTGTTTGCCCTTTGATTTGATTCGGCTTCAAGGCAGTAATAATCTGGACAATTGAGGTTGCATTTTGAAAACTATTATTACCCAAAGAGTACATATTTATAATAGAAAAACCAGAACATGCAGCTATTTAAAAAATGTTCATGACTTTCAGCATTTGTGATTGATACCTTCCGAGATGTTTTCTATTAGTTCATCCATTCATTGCTGCCATAAATATTTACTGAATGCCAATGCGTGCCAGGCTGTTTCAGACATGTGGAGATAGGAGAAAATAAGATAGACAAACCTTCTTTTTGTTCTTTCCCTCAAGGAGCTAATGTTCTAGTGGAGGAGGAGTCACAATAAACAAGGTAAATAACCACAATGATAGAATGCGAGACAGCGATGAAATTGCAAGAAGAAAATGAAAGCAGGTCCAAGAAATAAAGGTGTCATGGGGAGTTATAATTTTAAACCAGGTGGTCAGGGAAGAGTGTGTGTGTGTGTGTGTGTGTGTGTGTGTGTGTGTGTGTGTGTGTGTGTGTGTGTGTGTGTGTTGAGACAGCAAGAGAGGTCACCAGCGTGCAATGGCTGCCCTTTGGGCTTTTCCTTGGCTAATTGCTGAGTGTTCAGGTAACTGGGAGTGTAGGTGGTGTGACTTCCCCCCTCCCTCGCAGTTTCAAAATGTCTCTTTTTAGATTTTTTTTAAAGGGCAAAGCTTTCTCCACTCCATATATTAACCACTTAAAAAGTGCCATGGGGAATCCTCAGCATAAGTTTATTAGCCAAATTCTTGGTGTGTATCTGTCCCATTATAGCTGGGTGAGTTGGGGAAAGTCATTTGACCTCTCTGAGCCTCAGCTTCCTCATTTGTAAAATTGAGGATTTTGGTGACAGTTAAAGGAAATAAGATTAGATCTGTGGGGGCCCTAGTGGCCAGGACATAGCTTATACCTTATAGATAATAGTTTCTTTACTTCTCTGAGTAGGTGTGTTCTGGTAATATTATGCACCCCAGATCCACAGAATGGGGAGTTGACTGAACAGCCTATTAATAGTACTAGCTGGTGTCAGTTGGCCACCTATATGCTAGGCAAACCCTTTACCTGTGTGAGCTCATTAAATCTCTACATTTTAAGATAAGAAAATGCAAGCACAGAGCCCCCTTGCACAGGTGGTAGATTGCAGAAGCCAGGCTCCAGTCCTAGTTTGATTGACATCGAAGCCTATGCATGCTTGATCAAAGCCCTGTGTGCCTTCCCTTCCCTGCCTTGCCCTAGTCCCAACAGGAAGAGTCAAGGTTGGATGGAGCCACAGTATAGAGAGGGATATTCTCATAATTTGGTAGCCCATGAAGATATCCAGACTACTGGGTAATGGATCATTATTACCCCAGAAAAGCTTATTTACTGAATCCCAGTAGGGCAATGGTTCTGCAGGTAGGGTACTGAGTTGATTACCTGTGGATCACCTGAGTCGTTTATTTAAAAAATACAAATGTCATGGCTTTACCTCTTGAAATTCTAGTTGAGTAAGTCTTGGGTAAGGCCTGAGTATCTGTGTTTTATAACACAGTCCCAGGTGTTTCTGATGTACAGCCAGGTTTGGACAATAGCTCTGTAGGGTCCAAACTACTAATGCACCTTGGGGATCTTTTGGTCTTGTCTCCTCATTGCAACTGAGATTATAAATTATCACTCTTTCCAATGGTGGTTAGTGGGCTGGGTAATCTAATCTGGGCTTCATGTGAATCTTTGCTAAAACTATTGGAGCAGGACAAGGTCAAGTTGCCTTGAAGCATTCATATGAGAGGCTCCCTCCTGGTCAGCCCACAGACCAGTGTTCTTTGGCCATTCGAAGAACAGTCTATCAGTTGTACTATACTCTGGTCCACAGTTTGTATTAGGACACTATGATAGACCTTGCCAAACACTTTGCCAAAGTCAAGGTACACAACGTCTGTGCTTTTCTTTTCCCTAAATATTCTAGAAGCCCCATCAAAAACAAAGTGCATATGAGTGGCACAATTCTTTGTCAGTGAACTCAATATATACTAGATGCCAGTGATTAGCAACTACTTTTCTACAAGCTCAGAAGTCTTTCTTTCCTTTTTCTCTTTTCTTTCTTTCTCTTTTTCCTTCCTTTTTTTTTGAGAAACAAAAGAATCTACAGTCTTCTTGATAGGTTTCTGCAAATGTGAGCTGAAAAATGGATCACATCAGTCAATTGTAAAATTAATTTGGGCCTCATATGGCGTCACTTGGATCTTGACATTGCATTTATGTCAGGAACAGGGCTCAGATTGTCAACATACTAGGCGCTTTGAAGGCAGGTAGTGGGGAAGAAAGTACTAGTCTTAAAGCTGTACATTTACCAAATTTCTTTAATAATCAAGAAAGGAAAAAACTACACATTCATATTCAGTGTAGGGGTTTAGCTAGTCTATGTTGGAAACCTTAGACCCACATCCATCCATCCCATCGCTTCCTTGATGACTGCAAATGGGTCGTCCTCTCCCCACCTCCATCACAGCAAACAGAGAGCCAAAGTTTTTAACTAAGAGGGATGTTATCTTATTTTCTAACTTGCTTATGTTTTTAATTTAATTTTATTTTTTAGAAGTGTTGATCTTTTCTTACATTTGGGTCTAGGATGGCCGTCAGTTCCCCATGAATCTCTAAATGCTCCAGCCAGTACTTTGAGAGTAAATTTTATTCTCTTAAGGAGATGGCTTAATGAACACTACTCAATGTACCTGATCTCTAGGCTACCTTGTTATGTTTGTGCTTATGTTTCTAGACCCTGAGTGAAACCCCTTACTTGGCTTGTTTACCTTAAGATATCCTATTTGCATGAGACGTTATGTATAAAATTCTGCATATTCAAAAATTATAGCATTAATATCACCTTGAAGGATTTGCTTTAGTAGAGGGTTAACTATGTGATCCTTTAAATAATGAACATCACCAAGAAAATATATTTAAATCTATGCTCTTATTTTCATAATGGTGTGTCTTGTATATGCTACTCTATACATGTAAAGATTCAGTCTTCTGATTAGTTATTTTCCTTTCTCATAAGTTAACAAGCCCATGTATCCTTTGGTCTTGTCATAAATGATGATTTTATGTTATTATTTTTCTGAGTTTGTTTTATTTTATTTATTTTATTTTGAGATGGAGTTTCACTCTTGTCACCCAGGCTGGAGTGCAGTGGTGCGATCTCGGCTCACTGCAACCTCCACATTCTGAGTCCAAGTGATTCTCCAGCCTCAGCCTTCTGAGTGGGGATTACAGGTGTCCACCACCATGCTGGCTAATTTTTGTATTTTTAGGAGAGATGGGGTTTCTCCATGTTGGCCAAGCTTGTCTTGAACTCCTGACCTCAGGTGATCTGCCCATCTCAGTCTCCCAAAGTGCTGGGATTACAGGAGTGTGCCACCACGCCCAGCCGAGTTTTATTTTTTAATAATTGAAGAGCAATTAAAAATGTTGAAGAATAGCAATGATAGTCACCATGTATTGAGTGTGTTCATGCGAGGCACTGCTCTGTAAATGCCATATGTGCACTCAGTTATTAAAAAAAATGAATAAATTATGGCATTAGGAAATATCATTCTCTGTTTATCTTTAACTACTTTGCTTTTCTTCCTCAAATATCACCCCAAATCTTACAGCTTAGAGATAGCCAATTTCTTCCTCCCTTGGAAAAAAAGAATTCTAATACATTAATAAAATACTTCCCCATTGCTCCTTCTGTTTTCTAAGTTAATTTGAACTAGGGCTGTATGAATTAATCTCATCTGCTAAGGTTGGAAACTTTTACTAAAGAGTGATATTAGATTTGTGTTACTAAGCTCATAGTGGGCTTTAAAGATGACAAAGGGTTACTAAATTTATTCATTTGTTCATTCTCATAACAAGAATTTATTGAGTACTTATTGTATGCCAGGCACTGTGTTAGGCATTAGCGAAAGAGATAAGTGACTCACACTCTTAAGATTCCCCTCCAACATCTACCACAAATTATCTAAGTGCAGGTTCTGCTTAAGCCACTGGGTAAATGTCCAGATGCATTTTGGAGGCAGATTCCCTCTGCCCAGTGCTGGCACCTCCTTTCCTGATCTTTTCTTATTATTTGGATACTATTCTCAAGGACTACTTCAGTTTATGGGACTAGTTCATGCTCTACTGCTTAGTTTGGTGTCACAAAAT
Organism: Cheracebus regulus; assembly: GCA_963574635.1. NCBI lineage: Eukaryota > Metazoa > Chordata > Mammalia > Primates > Pitheciidae > Cheracebus > Cheracebus regulus. The sequence goes on along the minus strand of CAUYQU010062320.1, from coordinate 11,997 downwards.
CCATATCAGCATTGAATCTTCCAGCCCTACTCCCAGAAGACTTTCCACTAAGAGGATCCTTTGTGATTCACCCCCTTGAACTACCCGATCATTTAGAGACAGAAGGGAGTTTACCTAGAGGCAGTGATGGTTAGCAGACATTAATTAAAGGATGACGCTCTCACCCAGTCCAAGGGTCATGATGGAATGTTCTTTCTTCCAAACTGGGCAGAAGGTCCAGCCTTGTGATTTCTTGGAAAAACTTCGAAAATACCGTGTCTTTCTAGCTTCCTTCTACTTCACCCTTTGACCCAGGGTTTGTAACTTGACTTGTAGGGGCCAATTTCTGTAAAATAATGTCCTACATAGGTTCTGCTCTAGATGTGGGTTAGATTTTCAGCAACCATGGAAATAATTGAGGGGTGGAGGAAACAAAACCTCAGAGCAGACAAAATAGCAGTCACCAAGGCCATGCACAAAAGCTATGCAGTTTTCTCTGTTGAACAAACTTTTGGGCGCAGTGTGTCAATTTCCTTTTGCTGCTATAACAAATCACCATGAACTCAATAGCTTAAAACAACACAAATTTATTGTCTTACAGTTTTGGAGGACAGAGGTTTAAAAGGAGTCTCCAAGCCATCAGCAAGGCTGCGTTCCTTTCTGGAGGTGTTAGTGGAGAGAATCTGATGTTTTGCCTTTTCCAGCTTCTAACTTACAGCTATCCCCATTCCTGGGCTGTGGCCCCTCCCCCAGATGGATGGCTTCCATCTTCAAAGACAACAATGGCTGCCCAAGTCTTTCTCCTATCAAATCACTCTGACATTGACTCTCTTGTTTTCCTCTTCCACTTTTAAAGATCCTTGTAATTATATTGGGCCCACCTGGAAATCTGAAATAATCTCCACAACTCCAGGGCAGTTGATTAGCAAATAATTCCATCCATGACCTCAATTCCATCTGTGACCTTAATTTCCTCTTGACATGTAACAAAACGCATTAAGAGATTTTGGGGATTGGGACATGAATGTCTTTGGTGGGGGGTGGCTATTCTTCTGCCTTCCCCACCCAGGCTCAACTATACATATCCTTCATGCACAGTCGCACAAATTTGGCTAGTTGGTGTTTGAGCTGTCGAAGGTAGGAAGCCCTGTGAGTGGCAGACAATTGTCTACAATGGGAAATGAGAGCTGGGAGCCTAACGTCAAAAACAGAGATCAAAACCAAAAACGAGTCACCCAGTTAACAAGCCACAGAACCCAGAGGTCACAGAGAATGGGGAAGAGTAGCCCTGTCCACTTCAGTGGCTCCTGGGAGCATTCTAGTTTATGGCACAAAGCTTTAAGCACTATTCGAAATTGTGATCCTGAGTCATTAAGACAATGTTTTATTCAGTTTAAGAGGCAAAATACCATACCATATCATATTTTTTAAAAAAGGATTTTAAAAATAAAACCATAAAACATAGAGGAAATTTAGTGACTATTCAGCTGACTTCTGAAAGAGAAATAATTTTCTAAGCACAAAAGCAAGGGAAGAAATAAAAGAAAGAAGCCATATTTATATATAAATAGAAGTTAAGATTTACATGTTAAAAATCATGAACCCAATTAAAAGGTAAACAGCAAGCTGTGAAAATTATTTGTCACAAATAGGATATTCAATAACAAACTTCACCCAACTCAATGAGCAAAATATTAAGGCCACAAGAGAAAATGGTCATATGTATTATAGAAGGAAAAATATCAGTGGCAAATTAGTATATGTAAATGTTTAAATTCACTGGTAATGAAAAGTGCAAACAGTTATAAGATAGCAGTTTAACTTATCAAATTAACACAGGTTTTTTTTAAAAATGACAATATTTAATGTTGGTAAGGATGGTAAATTATTCTTAGAGAATGCTGGGTGTTGTAGATGGTACAAATCCTCTGAAAGGCAATTTGATAATATATATGATCTTACTTATAGGTGTCTCTATTCAAAAAAAGTCAAAATAGAGGCAAAGATGTCTACAAACAGATATTAATCCTTATTTATAATGAAAACATAATAAAATGATTAAATGAAACATAATACATTTCCATCATGGACTATAATAGAGCCATTAAAACATAAGTTTTAAAGACTGCTTAGTGATATAGAAAATATTAAGTGAATTGTGACAGTTATTTTATATTTCAGTATGTATTTTATGCAAGATAAGTGAGCTAAATTACATTAAATGTTAACAGAGCTGCGGACTTGTTCACAGAGCTGCCTTAACAGAACTATGGGCTTTTGCCTTATTTATTCTTCTCCAATTTTTTTAAGCTTTGAAAAATAAGCATGTATTTACTTTTATAGTCAAAAATATATAATTTTAACAATTAAAAATAGAGATGTGTATCATATACTTTAGAAAGATTTTTAGGTTAAGTGGTTTAATTGTTTTGGTGTTTGAAGCTTCAGTGATGCGGACAGTTCATCTACATGAAGTCTTACCTCAAGATGGTGGATAAGACATTGCGGTATTTTGGAAATACTGGCTTACTTTAATGAAAATAAATCTCTAAAATTATATAATGTGCTTAATGTTTGGTTTGTGCCAGTATTTTCCAAAGTGTGTTTCAGGAAAAAAAAAGTACTTTAAGTTGCCTTGTGAAAAAAAGCATTCAGAGTTCAAATAAATTTAGGAAGTACTGGATACTATGCAGTCATCTTTTGGTGACCGTAGAGGACTGGTTCCAGGACCCCTCTGTCCCCTGCAGATATCAAAACCTGAGGATGCTCAAGTCTCTTATATAAAATGGCATAGTATTTGCATTCAATCTATGCACATCCTCTCATATACTTTAAATCATCTCTAGATTGCTTATAATACCCAATACAATGCCTACACACCAATTCATTTGCAAAGATTCTATGCAGCACTTAGTTCACAGCAACTTCAAGTTTTGCTTTTGTAACTTTGTGGAATTTCTTTCCAAATATTTTTTCCAAGTTTAGTTGAATCCAAGATGCAGAATTCACAAATATGACTGTCTTCCTTTCTCGGGGAGTCACAATTCACATTAGCATTTTCAAGGCTCTGAAAAGCCCTACAGTAACATGCTTAGTTTTGTTTAGATCAGAGTTTCTCTAAGTGCTACTCTTCAGAAATGTATTGAGTAGCACCTACTAATGTCTCCCTGCCAAATTATGTTTGCGTGTGTTACACACCTTGGAAAACCATGAGTTTAAGCAAAGCTCAGCTGACCCATTCACTTCTAGCTATGAAGCTAAAAGATGTGAGTCCAGTTTTGATTATTTTTTTCAGAAACTGTCAGGAAAATTCTAGTTGAGATGATGGCAAGGTTGTGATTGGGCAGGCTTGAGGCTGTGTATGGTAGCTCTGTGCTTAGGAAGACTTCAAGCTCTTTTCCAAGTTGTCAGATTCCCCTCTCCCACATTCCATCACCAGTCTCAAGCCAGTGAGTGGCTGCCAGCTAGGGTCCTCTGAGCTGCTGAAAGCTTCCCTTTCCACCCACACTATGCAAAATGGGGATGGGACTTTCCAGGCACAGCATCCGAAGACAGACAGCTTCTCCAACTTCCTGCTCCAAATTGGAGAATGATGTGCAATCCCTTACATCTGGAAGGGTGTAAGGGTAGGGTCCATTACTAGAAAGTAAGTCGTGTGTTAGAAGATATTGAATACACATGGACTTTCCTGAGGATGGGGCAAATGAGGTTTTTGTTTGTTTGTGTCAATGAGATGCCTGTGAGTGTCTTCTCTCTCTGGTTTTTTGTCCCCTTCTTCCAAGGTCCTTTTGGCCTTTTTGAGCCCTTTGATTTTAACTTATAGTTCAGGATCCCAGGCAATGGGCTCTTTTTTTCAGGTCCACCCAAGAAAAACAATGTCTTTGGTCATATTGACATTCTTGGACAGCATTCATTGTTTCACCATGATTCCAGAGCCTCTGCCTCTTTTCTCTGGCTTCATCAGACGTTCTCCTAGGAAAAGGTGGAAGTGGAGAGAGGGGAAGAATCTGGTGAGAACTCATCCACCACCCTACTTAGATTCACAGATGCCCCATGGTGCTGGGGGAGGCTGGGTGCTTCATAATCCAGTGGTTTGTGGATGTCCAAGGTTTGGTGAACAGAGGGATATATTTCATGGGGTCGTGGGGGACTGTGAGTAGGTTGGGGGGCGACTCCAGATCTGTACATATCACTTCAGCTGTGGCTACTCTATTTTATGTATTGGGGCTTCTGGTAAGGTTTTGTTTAAGAAAAGATCCCTGCTGTTAGAAGAAGTGGTTAAAGACAACAGATCCAGCCCAGCTCCACGCATGAAGCCACCATGCAGCTTCTTTTCAGATCCCTCCAGTGACAGGGAGCTCATTACCATTCTATATTTGGTTGTACTAAAATGTCGTATGGAACAGAAATCTTCTTCCCTGGAGCTCCTACCCATTTGTCCCAGTTCTGCTTTCTGGAGACAAAAAGAAATAGTTTAAACCAATGTGTAGCTTTCGGCTCCATCAGAGCAGAAACTTTGTCAGTTTGGCTCTTTGGTGACTTTCTGGAGCAATGGCTGGCGCATAGTGGAAGCTTAATAAGTGATACTCGAATAAATTAATGAATGAGGAGCTTCATGTATCTGTTGTAGGATTACCTTATGACTTAAGTCTTCAAGACTGGCACACCTAAGAGCTCCCATAGTGTCAACCCCCTCACCCCTCCTCAACCTGGATCCTCTCTGTCAAAGGAGTTATGGATGGAGAGGCATATGCTAAGGATTTTTGGGCATGGAGCAAGGACCCTTGGGATTTAATTTATCTACCAAGTACATCTGAAAAAAAGCTGTACAAAAAAAGGCACTGCATAAAAGCAACTTGATAATCCTGATGAAAGCTACCAGACCTTTATCAGGGAATAAGCTATGACCCTGGCATGAGGGTCAGACATCACTGATGATCACCAACATAGTAGGACTTGAGAGGCACTGGAAAGTCTCACTGGCTCCCATGATAAGACCAGAAAATTCACCATTAGAGAGTCATTCCTTTGGGTAAAGTACTTCTCTCTCTTTTAAATGTAAATATTGGACATAGAGAGTTGCCAAGACCTTGAAGTGAATTCACTGACCTGCTTTCTTTAAGGATAAGGGGCCTTAATGATGCTGGATTCTGGAGAAGGACCAGGCCTGAGAGAGAGAAAGGGCAGAAGCCACTGAGCTAGAGGGTGGAAGGAAAGTACATTTTAACTGGATAAATATCAAGATACAACTGCAAGGTGCTTCAGTGTGGACAGGACAATTTGGGGTGGGGGAACAGTAGTCTGGGTCCATGTAAACCCTTTAAAATTGCAGGCTCCCCCGTTCCCCACCACTGTGAGTCTTGTACAAGAATTTGATATAATGGGAGTAGCGCACTCACACATTTGGGAAGGTAAGAGCTGAATGTGTTTAAATAACTATCAGGCTGTTGGGAAAGATATCCAAGCTTGCCTAGAGCCGCCTTCTCACCGCAGAAGGGAAAAACCAATCCCTGACAAGCACATGGCTGATTATTAGCCGTGTGATGAAGTGTTACTTCCTGTGCAGGACACTCGCATTTCTTGAGAAACTCTTTCTCAATCACAGTGAGTGACATTTTTAGAAAATGAAGCTCTTTGTTTTCTTCCTCAATGTGTATGCTCCCCGCTTCCCTTCACTTCCCCCAAATTGCGCATCCTACCCCAGAGAAGAGATTTAATGAGGGAGTGTGTGTGCCCAGGTGGGGCAGTGGGAGGAGAGGGGGCAATCAGAAAAACACAGTTTACCTGCCCTAGTAGAACTTGAATCACCACACAGACATCTCTTCCTTAGTTTTCGCAACCAAATGTTGCTTTCCTTTCTTGTTTTCTTTCCAGATAATGCAGCTAATATCTTTTCCTTGTGGGGGTGTATTTACTATTCTGAGATCACATTAACATTACTCATTTAACAATCTGCAATGTTTTGAAACCGACATGTCTCACCATATCCCAGAGCGGGGTTTTTTTCCTCCACCTGATGCTTTGATTGATAAGAACCGCCCATGACCATGACCTTTAAGATGCATAGTCCAGAGGGCATGGGGTTTGGGCGAAAGGCGGCAAAAGCCTCCCTATCAGCAGGATCACGGTTAACTCCTGCTCAGCGAATGGCAGTGCACACTTCATCGCAGGTTGGATGCTTTCTGAACTAGTGGAGGCTCAGGAAGCTGCTCTGAGCTGCCCAGACTGAGCAACTGAAACTAAAAGTGAAGCCGTCAAATGCAGCTTCCTGGGCTTTCAGTTTTGGTTGATTTGATGGAGAGTGGGGTGTTATGTTCTCTGACTGTTTTATGGCAGGATCTGTGCACAGGGGTGGGAGTAAAGACTATCAAGAGATCATCCCCACTCTTAAGGAGTTTTCAGTCTAGCAGAGAGATAGATATGTAAATAAGTGTGGTAGATGCCTTCCGAAGATATACATACTGTGGCAGATCAGCGAAAATGGGCAGCTGTCTAAGGAGGGCAGAGGAGCTGGGGGGATGAGGAAGGCTACAGAACACTGAAGAGAGGATGCATGGACAGGCCTTCATGAAGAAGCAGGCACTGTCTATGTGGGAATGAAATGCAAGTACATTTTTTTGTTGCCTTTGCAAATACATGGAAAAGCATGATGCCTTGGGGGACCTTCTAGAACTTTGATGGCCAGAGTATAAGCTGGAGAGAGGCAAGGGGGAAGAGTAGAAATTAAATATAGAAACCAGATCACAGAGCCCCTTGCAGGCCCTGCAATGGGGTTTTTATTCTACCACGTAGGCAATGGGAAGCCACTGGCTAGGCTTTAAGTAAGGTAGAAGCTATTAGACTTTCATTTTTAAAAGGTCGGTTGAGCATCTGTGAGGAGAATGAGCCTAGCTGAGATAAAAGGCAAGAAAAGTAGTTGGGAGGCTGTTAAAATAATTCAAGAAAGAGGTTAAGATTGCAAATAAGGCAGTAGAAGAGTGGAAGGATTAGAGAAGGGGAGAATTACCAACATCTGGTGATTGGGTAGTAGAGGGAGAGTGTTGAGAGTTAGAGGAAAATGAGAAGTCTAAGATGCCACCCAGGATTCTAGTATGAGTGACTGTAGATGACATGGAGTGAAAGGGGTGTAAGATCATTAATTCTGTGTTGTGCACGTTGAATTTGAGGTGCTTGTGGGACACCCAAGTGGAGAGGCCCCATATGCAGTTGCTTATGTGGGTTCGATGCATAGAAGGTAGGTCAGGGATGAGGAGAAAAACATGAGAGCTGTTGATAAGCTGCTGTTGAAAGCATGGCAGAGGAGGCCCTGTCCTGTGGGAAGGGCAGAAAGTCAAGGACAGTCCCTCAAATGGTCAACCCAAAGCTGTGGGCAAAAAAAGAAGAGCCAGAAAGAGCATCTACAAAGGAGAAGAGGAGAAATCTGTGTCAAGGAAGGCAGGAGAGAGGGTTTCAAGAGGGTAAGACCCTGAAGCACAGTGTCACATGCTTCAGGGAAGCCAGTGAGACGAACCCTAAAAGCACGCACTGGGTAGAGCACCTGGTGATCTTGACCCAGGGTGGCCACAGTGTGACCCTGTTTGTGGAGGTGAAATTAGCGTAGGTGGAAAGGGAGGTGAGCGAGTGGAGGCAATGCACGCAGAAGGCTTGCCCAGGAAAAGGAGAAAAGAGCTTCACCAAAATATTTAGAACTACTGATTTTGTCTGAAAGTTATTTCACAATAAAAAAAGCCAGGGTAGCGTGCTAGGATGAGAAAGGTGATTTTGAAACTATTGAGAACCTCTCGCTGTGTTTTAGGCCCTGGGCTGAGGGCTTTGGCATTACAGTCTTGAGTATTTATCTCTTATTGTATTCTGTCCTTTCATTTTCCTCCATGATTTTGCAGCCACTCTCCCCTCCCTCTTCAGAGTCTATCTCTGCTATAAGAGATACAGAGATTCTCTCTATCTGTAAGCTGAGCTTACACCTTATGGGCATTTGAGTCTAGATGAAATCTTAGAAGTATAAGACTCCCTCAAAGTTTTTCAATAAGCAGGGCTAATACTAATAAATAATCAATGCTAAACAGCAATCAACAATGTCATGACACACTTTAATAAAGGTTTATTTTTTAAATAAACCTTTAAAGAAGAACTTAAGAAAGCTGTCAAAATGGAAATGGGGGTAGAGTCTTGGCCACGTCAGGGGAAACAAGCCCAGAGGCCCAGGGTAGTGAGCATGTGTCCTGGTATGCGGTGGGGCCAGGTGCCCACCACACTATGTTAGGTGGCCGCAGTATTGTTTCGAACAGAATATCCTAAACCCGGCCTCTTCTAACTGCATGATCACAAAGCCATAATCACGGATTCCAAAGGGCTGGGAGCCTCAGATTGAAAAGTCAAAATGCAGATGTGACAGTAATACAGGAGACACACCTTCCTGAGTGCAGAGGTGGTGAAATGAGAGAATTAATGGTTGGAACAGTTGTCAGGGTTTCCAACTTCTCTAACTTGGAAGGAGTCAGTAGGTGAATAAATAGCATACTCCCACTCACACCAGCAGAAGCCAGAATGACCTAGTGGGTAGATAGGGAGTAGCAGTAGTAATACAACTTGTAAGTGTTTCCGCATTGAGTTTTTAATAGAGTTCAGGATCTATCTTCACCCCTTGTCAAGGACCAAGTTCAGTCTCTCCTATCTCTTCTTATAGCATCCTTCTTCCTTCCTAGAAAATGGCTTCTATATTTTAAGCTCAGAGTAAGTACCAGGCACAGCACTAAGCATACTGAATATATTCACTTACTTGCATTTTGCAGCCACCCTGTGGGGTAGGTTATTACCTATTATCCCTATCTTACAGCTGAAAACACTGAGGTTTGGAGGATTAAGTAACTTGTTCATGATACATTGCTAGGTGAAGGGAAAGTCAGGATTCATATATAGCTGTGCCTGACTTTTATACCTGTGCTTTTAATTGTTAAGTAATTAGCCATAGCCAAGATATAATCTTTGACTTTTGTTTTCAATTGGCTGTTACTTCATCTTAAAGTATTACTTCCTCCTCCCCGATTTTTTTTTTTTTTTGAAATGGAGAGGACTTTAAGAATCTTGAGGCCAGGCATGGTGGCTCATGCCTGTAATCCCAGCACTTTGGGAGGCCGAGGCGGGCGGATCACGAGATCAATAGATCAAGACCATCCTGGCTAGCATGGTGAAACCCCATCTCTACTAAAAATACAAAAATTAGCTGAGCTTGGTGGCACGTGCCTGTAATCCCAACTACTCGGGAGGCTAAGGCAGGAGAATCAGTTGAACCTGGGAGGTAGAGGTTGCAGTGAGCCGAGATTATGCAGCTGCACTCCAGCCTGGTGACAAAGTGAGACTCCGTCTCAAAAAAAAAAAAAAAAAAGAATCTTGAATATTGCTCTGATATATAATGTATTCTTAAAAATATATGACAATCAAAGGTATGGATATCAAGCAATAAGACTTAGATGCTATTTGGTTAAGGGGTAGGAGGACTCCCAGAGATTTAGAACATAGTTATAAAAATGCTGACTATGGCTTGCCTTTTGGATACTATATATGACAATAGAGTCCCAGAATTTCACCATGCTCTTTAATTTGTTCTTTGTCTTCATAATTGAAGACACAATCAACCATCCTCCATTGTGCATCCAATTGAGGCTGAAGACTTGCCACTTACAGCATACTTGATGATTTCTATTTCTGTCTTAATTTTATTAAATTGATGAGATCTCTCTGCTTATTTTCACTAATATCAGCACTTTCTTTTTCTGTTTCCCAGTCATTTTTGTTAAACGCAATTACATATTCAGACAATTTCATGAATCTTCCATTACCAATATGGCACTGCTGTTAAACTGAACAGTTTTGTGGAGCTCCTTTTGGGAAAGCACCCAGTGTTCTTCGGTCAGCTAATGAATGAACTCTTTAACTCAGTATGTGTGAAATAATTTAGGGGTAGGAGTGTCTGTAGTATTGAAAGTGTAGGCTGTAAGACAGTTAACATATGAAAATCAAGGACTATAAGTAGATCAGTTTAGTAAATATTTAAGGAACACCTAATGTATGTTCAACCTTGTAGACCTAAAGAATTACTGGCCACTCCTTGATCCTTTTGAATGGGCCAGTTCGTAGGGGGTGATATTTGGGGTTAGGAGGAATGGCAGCAAATTTTTTTGATCAAACTTCCTAGGTGGCCACCACTTGGGTATTTTCCTCTTGGCTTCATGTACTATGTTATTCCAGCCCACTAAACAGCCTGAACCTACTTGACCTGTCATCAGGGCAGATGAGCTAGATAAGTGGAGGCAAAAGTAGGACAAGATGGCGCATGCAAAATAGGATTAGACCAGTCCCCTAAGTGTTCCTGCTTTCTCTTTCCCACCAGCTGACTTTCTGCCAAAATCACCCAAAGGCATGGGATAAGGCTGGGCAGTGGAGAAGTACGTCCTCCCGAGTGTGTACCTTTAAGGTGACAGCATTTTTTTCTCCTAATTTCCATCAGCTACTTCTACTCCATTGGTGTCTCTTTGACACAGCCCAGGTGCAATAGATAGGTTAGAACTGGACATACTTGACTGTTCTGGTAGCCAATGGTCAGCCCAGGGAGTAGCCTCAGGCTGTGACCACCATCTTCACTTCGCTCACCAGAGACTCAATAGAACAGAAGGAAGAGGTGACCTCACCCTCTTCACTGGTAAAAGATTGCACATAACTTTGGGACATCTAAAAGAGAATGTGGCCCTTTCAGTGCTAACATTACAGATCACAGCAACGTACTGGACTCGGCATATTCCTCATTCAACTAGGTTCCTTTAGGAATCATCATTTCACTTAGACCCATAAATCCTTTTCACTTATGTGTCTGCAAAGACTATGAAACGTGATGTCACTTTATTTCTTTTTAAAGAAGGCACTGACGACACAGATGGTGAACCTAATGGTGACATGGAGTACCACCCCCCTGGTCATTTCAGTTTGGCCAGGAAATACAGCAGTGACTGGACATATGGGACCTTATGATGGGGCTGTGAGTTCAGACACCCTCAGTGTTGGTCTTGTGCAAAGAGGAAACCAGGAGGAGGAACTGATCATCAGCACTCATGCACACCCACGTGTCTATAATTACCAACAACAGTTGCAGCGCAACCCAAAAACATAAACACGCCGAGCTGGCTGAAGCCCAGGGCTCTATTTATAGTCTCCATGGACCTACTAATAGCCTTAACACCCTCCTTGAAACAGACCCCGAATCAGGAGCAGGGCAGGGCGGGGGCTGTCGCGGTCGTGAGGTGAAGCCACTGCTCTATATCTTCAGTTCAATGTGGCCCACGTGTAAATGGGCCATCGAAAATATCCAGCCACTCTGAGAGGTGCACATCTCAAAATAAACATTTTCCCGAGCAGGCCAGACAAGAGCACAGAGCCAAAGGATTTCCAGTTCAGACTCGGAAATTATAGGGTTTAGTTGGGAGGTGTGACAGTGGCACGTCATCGTTGCTTGTACGTTTTGCCTGAACTATGTTTGTTCAAGCAAGACAGGAAGTGGCCAAGAAATATGACACAGTGGAAAGAGCAGGGGCTGGGGAGTCAGAGAGCTCTACATTTAGCTGGGTAGCCTTGAAAAAGTTTCCTGACCCCTTTGAGCCTCAATTTTCTCTTCTGTTAAATGGGAATACTAAAAATATCTATCTCTTAGGAGGCTGTTAGAGTCATTTATGACATGCAGATCCTCAAAACAGAAGTTTTGATAGTATCATTTTTCATAATGCATTATTATAAATCAGGATTTCCAAAGGATTAGGCCCATATAACTCACATTGAGTGCTTCTATCATGTCTTTGAGATGGTCCATGTTATTAAAACAAAAGGTAGGGGGGAGAGATCCAAGATGGCCGATTAGCAACAGCTCAGGAATGTAGCTCCCAGTGAAAGCACAGAGAACGAGTGGACGCCGCACTTTCCGACGAATTTTTGTTGCCCACAGACCGGGAGATTCCTGGCAGAGGAGCCACA